>JAVLUZ010000779.1:0-215799 GCA_036768485.1 Mermis nigrescens
ACAATGTAATTTGTGCATCTGCTCTCCAGAAATAAAAATATTGTTCTTCACCGAATCTTCGCCAACGAAAATCGAACCGATAGCCAATCACAATAAAAACAAGACTGACTTCTCAGTACCTACATTAAGCCCAAAACAAAACGTATGGGGCAGAGGGTGTTCTACCCTCATAAAGATAAAAAAGTAAGTTGGAAGGCATGAACAAGAAGTTGAAAAAGATTAAAACTCTGACAGTCGATGATTGCAAAGCTGTTCATTCAGCGAAGGTTTCTCTTGGAGGGTCATAATTTAAAAGGTCACTTCGGCTCAATAAGCTCAGATGACCTCTGAACTGGACTGACCTTTCAAGAAAGTCAGTTGCCATTGATGAATGAATGACTATCTTTTCTGTTAAATGAGAAATGCGATGATTGTCCTCGAAAAATAAAAAAATGAATAGAAATAATGGCCTACAAATTTGGCACAAGCCTGAAATCGTTTAACATGAATCAAAATAATGCTAAGGTTCTAAAATACGCAACGCCGTTTGGTAAACAAACAACAACAAGTTTATCAACAATATGCAAAAAAATCCATTCACTAAAATTGAAATGATGGACAAGAACACATCTCCTTGGTATTCATTAGAGCGACACTTTGATTGATTTGTTTTGGTTGAAATAAGCCGTCACTAACCTTCCAGTGAACATTTTTTGCATGCTAAGTTTTTGTGTACAGCAGCGTCGTATTTATTTATTCGTTGATTATTTTTGGTGTAATTTACTAAATTATGAAGCGAATTGAAATTTTTTAGAAGGAACATTGAAAGAGCTACCAAATATCTTTAATTTTTTGCACGAAAAAATTACGGTTGTTATGCTTTAGATCTGAAATCAGTAAGATATAGTTCGTTGTAATTTGTACCTTGTTTTGGTAGAGAATCGAAAAGTTTTCTGACACTTTAGTCATACCATTTTACATGTTTATTCTTGGATAGAAACACATTGCAAAAAATATATGACGAGCTTTACATGAAACTAGAGCAAAGGAATTCCGTGAGGGGGTGAGGCCCACACGTGAACGTGAGCGGGGTTTTGGGGGTATGCACCCTCTAGAAGTTGGTATAACCCCCAGAAATCAAAATACTCCCCCAGAATTCAATTTTTGAAAATTTGTTTTGCTCTTTTCAGCGATTGTTTGATGCCATCGGATAGTGCTCGATGAGAAACGTCGAAAAGTGGTGTTTTTTCACCATACGACCACTTTTAAGACCATGTTTTGACCCCTGAAAATTTTTTCACCCTTCCCAAGAATTTCGGTGCTGCCCACCTAAGATCAGGCCTCAAAAGTTTTTAAACATGCAATTTTCGAGCTCGATTCTTATTCGTCAAAAAGCACTGTACGTTTCAAACAATTCTCGTTCTTTCTAGAACAAGATAACATTATTGACAGGCGAACAAGAGGTAAAAAATGAAAAAAGCTTGCGAAATTACCTTAAAAGAGATACAGATTGATACAATACCGAGGTACATGTATGACTAATTGCTGAAATTGTAATGATATGATGACTTAAAATTATTTAGATTATTTTTAGTAAATGTAAATTCAGAATGACGTTTTCGATTCAGAGATTAAGTATTAAGTATTTCTGATTTTCTCCTCACTTTTCCGAACTTGTCGATATGAGAAGAGGAAAAACAAAAATTATTACATGCACCTGTAAAATGCAGATTGACACAATAAACGAGGAAATTTATGACATTTTTTCTCGTGCCCTACTGCAGGTATTGCAAGAAAAAAATCAGACCCACTATTTTGACCATGGAGAATCAGAATATTATAAAGTTGTTCGTTGTAAGTTTGTAACTCACTTTTTTATATTGCCAATATTTACAGGGCTTAAGCTGGAGAGGAGTGATTCCAATCCAGGTTCGACTGTTTCTCAGACCCATAATGTGATATTTTTCGAGCACTCCTGTTTCAGCAATATCCGTTTTTTAACGTTTTTCGAAATTTTCATTCAAAAATGTATGTATCTGCAACTAATAGAAACAGGCAAAGATTCTCAGCGCGTAACATTTATGGCAATGAATCCTCCGTATTTTTACATATTATATACATAACTGTAGGCACATTTTTATTTCATACCCCGGAAAACCCTAAATATGGCAAAAATTTATGTCTTTGTACATTATGTATGTATTGCCTCCCTTTCGATATTTTTTGCTAATTAATAAAACACTGGCTATTTCTGAACTTTTCTGAAAATTTTCGCATTTTCAACTGATAAGCGAAAGTTGGTGGTTTTCGCAATACGGCGCAGTATAGTTTTCACGCAAAAAATTCGCGATAGATTGCGATTTTGATGATATTTCTGATTTCAGTGCATCGATTTTCGTACATAAATGAAGTTTGCAGACAAAATCTGAGATTTCAATTATAAAATACTAGCTGAGCTGCCCGGCGTTGCCCAGGCTGATCTTAGGCCTGATAGCAATTTGGAATTGAGGTGTCTCCTGTATTTTTTAATTTTCGGGACTTCTGATGTTTATAAGATATTTCTGAAAAAATTATTGGTAAAAACCATATTTAATTTTTTGAATTTTTCAAAATGTTTTTTGTCAACCATTTTTTGATCAAATCCATATTTTTGACGTTACAGAATGGTTTTGAAAATTCTTTAGCAAAATCATATTTTTGATGTTTTGGGATGTTCTGAAAATTTTTTCGATCAAACCCATATTTTTAATGTTTTGGGATGTTTTAGAAAATTTTTTTGGTCAAACCATATTCTTGATGATTTAAAAATTTTTTGTTTGTTGTAGCAAAGGGTGTCATATATCACGGGATACCTTATATCACTCATATGTTATAGCAGAAGGTATCTCCTATCTTATGTCACTGCATGTTATGGCACTGACAGGGTATCTTATATCACATCATGGTACCTTATAGCATTGACCAGCTTGTAGCATTATGTAGGTTATATTACGTCCATCCGATGTTATAATGCACGCAGCGGCAAAAGTACCGTAATCCGAAAATAGTGTAAACTGAATTTATTCCGATTTGCGAAACTTGGCAAAAATCGGTTATGTCCCGAAATCGGCCATGCTTAAGCATAGGGACGTCTCCCGCTTCGCCCCGGTAAGTTTTTTGGTCAAAACCATATTTTTGACGATACAGAATGGTTTTTAAAATTCTTTAGCCAAAATCATATGTTTTGGGATGTTTTGGGAAATTTTTTTGGTCAAACCATATGTTTGATGTTCCAAAAATTTTTAGTTTATTTTAGCAAAGGATTACCGCTATTTATAACATATACGTGTGCTATAAGATAGGAGACGGCGTAACATGCCCTGTGCTATAAGATAGGGCCCATTTTTGAAAAAATCCCGAAAAAACGGAGATCTACCGAAATCGCCTATACTTATAGCGTGGGGACATAATCCGCTTCACTACGGTGCAGGGCGAACGGCTGTGATTGGCCGATTCTAAATATCGCTACGGAACCTTCCCCCGGTAGGCCGACCTTGGGCCGAAACGTCAGCCCACCAAGTGAGCCGGAGCCAACCCCGAACAAACATACAGACAGACATACATACATACAAACAAACTTTCACAAATATGTTAAACGATCAAATGCGACAGGGAATATGGAATTCCCGGTATATATAAAAAAGGAACGCGGAATCCCAATCTAAAGTTAGTTTCACCGTATTCAACCAAGTCATAAAATTTTTTGACTTTCAACCTTCGGTTTTTAACCAAAATTTGCGTTTTTGACAAAATTTTACGTTTCTTGGCCGAAAATTGGATATCATTAACCCCTTCCCAACCAAAATTTCGAGACGAGTATGAGCATAGGTGGGCGGCACCAAAATTCTGAGGGGAGAGGTGCAAGATTTTTCAAAGGTCGAAAAAATGGCCTTAAAATGGTAATATACATAGCTAAAAAACATTATTTTTCAACGTTACTCATCGTGCACTTAGCATTGGCAAAAGTCCGGACTAAGGACTGCTGGATCGTGGTCCAGGACTAGTCCTAATGATCCTCGGACTGTAAGGACTGGTCCTTTTTAAAACCGTAGTGCACTACCGGATCAGAGTCTTTTTTTAGGATCATGGTCCGGACTATATACGGTCTATGATCCTCAAGTTGATCTTTAATTCACAAATTATTTTTTAGCGTAATTACTGTGAATTTGTTTTTCTCTAAAGTCATTCACGCGCTTTTTGTTGTGTAGCGCTTTAAACAGTAAAGCTTGGAATATATCAAACTCAAAATTCGGCGAAATTCATGATTATTTTGCATATAATAAAGATGAAAACAAAAGTGTTTGCAAGGAATGCGCATTTCCTCCTACGAGTCGCCCACCGACCAACCTTGATTGACATTTGGAACAAAAGCACCCTCTGCTTCATGAAAAAACTTTGGCGTCACAGACAAAAGATGCGAGGGTGTGGGTAAAATCCGGAAACGGAATCGGAAACGAAGGGTAAAAGCCGGAAACGGAAATACTGGGTAAAAGCCGGAAACGGAAACAATGGGTAAAAGCCGGAACCGGAAACGGAAACGATCCACCAAAGTGGCGGAACCGGGGTTCCCCAAGTAGGGCCATCAGGGTCAACACTCCAACCCCGTTTCCGCAAAAATTTCCACAACTGAAAGGGGTTTAGAGGCTCGGAAACGGGGTAACCCATTATTCATATGTGAAGCATGACCCCAGGCCCGTCGGGGGTTTCTCCGCCCTGGAGGCAGTCAAAAGTGGCGGAACCGGGGTTCTCTAAGTAAGGCCCATCAGGGTCAACACCCCTAACCCACGTTTCCGCCAAGATTTTTCCAACTGAAGTGGGTTTAAGGGCTCGGAAACAGGGTACCCAATTATTCATATGTGAATCTGACCTCGATTCAGTCGGGAATTTCTTCCCCTTAGGGGTGGTCCAAAGTGGCGGAACCGGGGTTGAAGGTCTTGACCCTGATTGGCATTACTTGGGGAACGCCGGTTCCGCCCTTTTGGACTGCCCCCAGGGCGGAGAAACCGCCGACGGAACCGGGGTCAGATTCACGTGTGAATAATGGTGTACCCCGTTCGGGTTGGGGTGTTGACCCTAATGGTCCCTACTTGGGGAAACCCGGATTCGCCATTTTGGATTGTTTCTGTTTCCGGTTCCGGCTTTCACCCATCAATCCCGTTTCCGGCTTTTATGATTTCCGTTTCCGTTTCCGGATTTTACTTTTCCCAAGATGCGAAGGAAAATGCCGGTGTTGTCCAACCAAAATCAACAAATACCATTGCAAACGCTTTTAATTGAGCTTCGAGCGGTACGTTCATGTCAGTTTAAGCTTATTGCGACATTCCACATAATTTAAAACTCACAAAAAGACAAAAAATTATAAAATTTTTCATTTTCTCAGGAACTTGTCCTAGATGCAGTAAAACTGGTTATTTCTGGCCTGAACAAGACATTTTTTGTTTTTTGCTAACTTTGAGCCACCTATGAATATCTTGCTATTGAGTTGTCGATTATTCGAATAAAATATTAAAATTCCGGGAGGTCATGTGTAGTAGTATCCAGGTGAGCAGTATCGGAATTCTAAGGGAGGGGCTGTAAAATTTTTCCAAGGTCAAAGAATGGTCTTAAAAATGGTGTTATGGCAAAAAAAACATCATTTTTCGGCGTTTCTCATCAGGCTCTATCCATTGGCATTAAAAAATCGCGGAAGAAAACAAAAAAATATCCAAAAATTTAATTCTGAGGGATAGTAAGATTTTCAAATACTGGAAGAAAAGAAAAAGTACATTTCCTTTGCTGTATAAAGTGGCAAGGCGCATTCAGCAATCCCAGCCCTCGGCTCCACGTGGACGCATTTTCGGCCGGGCGAGTTTGATTTTTGGAGAAAAACCGTCACAATTTAAGTGATAATCACATGGAGAAAGGTATTTTTTAAATTTATTTCCGATTTATTTTTCATTATACGATTGATATATGACTGTTGTTTGTTAACTCAATAAATACATTGATGAAGTTTGTAGCAAACTGGATAAAATTTGATAAGAAATAAAATCAACATAGTAACATAGCATCGGACTGTGGTCCGGAACAGTCTTTTTTAGTGGATTACAGTCCGGACCATAATCCGATAGTCTTCAAAATTGGGTTTGTAGTCCGGACTATAGTCCGGAAGTCTTTTTCCCGGACTTTTGCCAACGCTAGGCACTATCCGCTGGTATCAAGAAATTGCGAAAAAAATTTCAAAAATCGAATTCTGGGGGAGAATTTCGGACTGCATACCCCGCTACGCCCAGGTATGGGTATGAGAACCCCCCTCCCGGATAATCGCCCACATCTCCAAAGGCATCGGATCGAACCTTTTTACTTTCAATACAGAACTCGTTTGTCAAATTAAAACCGTCAGTTTGTTCCACGCATGCTTGAGTATACACTTCAGGGACCGTGATCGACTGCAAGTCAAGGGATTTCAATCATACAGGGGCAGCGACCGAATTCAGGTGCTCATAGGGAATAAAATTTGCTAAACTCCCGAAAGAACATGCGGAAAATTCAACTCCAGGGGTATATCGACCAAGGCAGGGTTTTAGACTACCACCACAAGCAGGCATGGGGGTATTCGACCCCGAAGCTAACATATGGATCAGAGAGTAATAAGGTTCACCAGACCCCCCACCCCCAGAATTTGATTGTTGAAAAATTTTCCTTTCGCATTTTGATGCCAACGGATAGTGCTCGATGAGAAATATTGAAACATTGTCTTTCGCCATACCACCATTTTTCTTTTACCTTTGAAAAATCCTGCAACCCCTTCCAGAATTATCATGCTGCACGCATATGCCCCTGCGTAATAGCAACGATTGCATTTATTTGATATAATATGCCGATGCCCGAATTCGTATCAAACAGGCAATCAAAAGTAGGCAGGTTACCCAAACGGGTTGGTTCACACTGAACAGAGGCAAGATGTCTACGATTAAAGGTGGGCAGCACCGAAATTCTAAGGGGGTGCAAGCACACCTGGGCGTGGGGGAGGGGTTTGGGGAGGGGGGTATGCACCCCCCAGAAACCAAAATACCCCCCCCCCAGAAATCAAAATACCCCCCCCCCAGAATTCAATTTTTGAAAATTTTTTTCGTCTTTTTCGCAATTTTTTGATGCCAATGGATAGCGCTTGATGAGAAACGTCGAAAAATGGTGTTTTTATCGCTATACCACCACTTTTAAGGCCATTTTTCGACCTTCAAAAAAATCTTGCACCCCCCCAGAATTTTCTTGCTGCCCACGTATGGGTGCAAGGTCAAATGTGGTCCTAAGAAGGTGATATTGTAATTGATAAGCCTAAAAACTGGGCTGGGCAGGTCCGAAGACTCGCCACTGCGCAGTGTTCGGTGGCTTTCGCGAGCCAAACCAGTGCTCAATTACCTATAAATTTGCGCCATTTACCCCGAAGATGAAACGTCATCTCGACGGGTTAAAGCGCAAAAGCTATAAATAACACATCCATCCGAACAGCGAAATGAGCTGACAGGAAAGCACATCCGAACAGCGAAACTAGTTGACGGGAAAGCACATCTGAACAGCGAGATAAGCTGACAGGAAAGCACATCCGAACAGCGAAACATGCTGACGGAAAGGCGCAAGAGTTCGATGAGCGTGTATGTGCACCGCACTTACAATATGGCGAAAACACAATTTTTCAACGTTCCTCACATCCATTCGCATCAAAAAATTTAAAAACTAAATTCTGAAGGGGTATTTCGGTTTCTTGGGAGGAGGCTTATTCTGAGTTCTAGGATGGGGAGTGCATACCACACATGGGCGTGGGGGTATGCACCCCCAGAAGTTGAAATACCCCCATTTTTTGCTTTTTTAGCAATTTTTTGATGCAATTGGATAGTGCTCGAAGAGAAACGTCGAAAAATGGTGTTTTTTTGCCATGCGACCACTTTTAAGACCAATTTTTGATCTTTGAAAATGTTTTCAGCCCCCCCATAATTTCAGTGTTGCCCACCTATGGTGCATACCCCCCGCCCACGTGCGCCAACGGCCAGCGCAGCATCGCTAACCATTGGAGCTTTCTTGGCCAAAGTACAGAATAACCTCATTAACCGGTATAAGCATTTATTTCCGACATTCTTTACGTCTCGTTTCACCGAGAAAATTTACATTTTTTCAATTCCGGAGGTCTGCATGTCTACCTACATACGACGATTCTGTTCTTTTCGCTACATGCACCAAATGGAAAGTCAATCGGGTTGCTTTTATCGCAAAACTTTCCGGAGACTAAGGTTAAATTAAGTAAGCAATTATCTTTATTTCATCAACAATCGAACCATAGAACAAATATGCAACACCAAATAGGAGCGAAAATCAATTTTATTCGTTTATATAATGCCGATCTGAAAAAAACAACGAGTGTAAACAAATTTTGCGGTTTAAACAAAACAATGAGTAGAATAAGAAAGCAGAGTTAAAAACTCTGAAAAAACTATAAAATATCAGTAATTAACCCGACCCACGTCATGTCCATTGAAGAATACGAAAGTGAGAAATTTTGGCATAAAACATCATTACTTTACAATAATCAAATCAGGATATCCATTAGTTTAAACAGACTTGCAGCAAGCGAAATCAGTTTACGTTTTTTATAAAATTCTAAAGAAGCGATTCGTTCGTTAAGGAGCGTATCGCATAGTCAGAATCACACATGGGCGTGGGGGTTTGGGGATATGCACCCCCTGAAGTTGAAATACCACCCCAGAATTCAAATTTTGAAATTTTTTTGCTTTTTAGCTATTTTTTGATGTCATTAAATAGCGCTCGACGAGAAACGTCGAAAAATGGTGTTTTTTCGCCATGCGACCACTTTTAAGACCATTTTTTTACCTTTGAAAATTTTTCAGCTCCCAGAATTTCGGTGCTGCCCACCTATCGTCAGAATAGTAGGGTAATTAAGGGATTTAAAAAATTAGTTATTGATCAATAAATAATTAATAGAACAGATAATTAGGCAGCTTCACAATTTCATCACACTTGGGAACAGAGATAATTTGGGAAGATGAAAAATCCCTCAACAAACCCAAAATTCTGGATGAGGGGGTTAGACCACACCTGGGCGTGGGGTTTGGGGGGTATGCACCCCCCAGAAACCGAATTACCCCCCCCAGAAATCAAAATACCCCCAGAATTCAATTTTTGAAAATTTTTTCGTTTTTTTCGCAAATTTTTGATGCCATTGGATAGTGCTTGATGTGAAACGTCGAAAAATGGTGTTTTTATCGCTATACCACCATTTTTGAGGCCATTTTTGACCTTCAAAAAAGTCTTGCACCCCCAGAATTTTCTTGCTGCCCACGTATGGGTTTGACCCAAAAAAATTCTTAAAAAGTGCCTTTTTTGGCTAAAAATGGAAGGGTACACTACACGTCAAGAACACTGCTTTTTAATCGTTTCAGACAACGCTCGTTCTTTCTGGAACATGAAAACGTAAGGATATTTTGCGAAAAATTTGAACAAAATTGTGCCAAAAAACACGTGTAAACGGCGCGAAGCGCTGAAAATGTGACTTTTGAGCTAAAAATGAGCTTAAAACGTACAAAAGAGCACTTTTGCAACTTTTGCCAACTTTTACGAAAAATCGACAATTCCGGGGGAGAGTCGCAGTCATGTTACAGGGGACCAGTTGCCATTCTGCGGAATCAGCCCCCCCCAAGAAAACGTCTACTCAAAACTGAATTTTTGAGATTCTTGGGACTTTTCCCAGAAAAGGGGCGTTTTTCGACCGATCTCCACTTTTTAGCCTTATTAACTCTCGAAAATGTATTAAAACACAATTTAGCTATATTTCAAAATTAAAAAAAACGTAATCGCGGGCGAATTCGACCCAATTTTTTCACCTCATTCACGCATTCTGTTAATAGCAGTCATTTTTTCATCGTTTGATCGGATTTAATCTTATTTTACCGAATTTTAGATACCGATTCATAGGTTAATTCGAAAAATTTGATCGAAAAATAAAGGAAAAATTCGGACAAGATTTTAAAAATCGAAGAACAAATTTTTAAACAAACATACTGATTAATTATCAATCGAAATCACACAAAAGTACAAATAATTTAATTCATTAAAAATTTTAATGAATATTTAATGTTAAAAACGAAGGATTAAATTAATATAACGAGGGCTTGGCGCAAAAAAAGACTGAATGCAATTTTTTAGAATCTGCTTCTCGGACGGCGCCATACGCATGAGGGGCATACATGGGCAGCAAGAAAATTCTGGGGGGCAGGTGCAAGAATTTTTGAGGGTCAAAAAATGGCCTTAGAAATGGCGGTATGGCGAGGAAAACACCATTTTTTGCGTTTCACATCAAGCACCATCCATTGGCATCAAAAAATTGCGAAAAAAACGAAAAAAATTTTCAAAAATTGAATTCTGGAGGGGGGGGGGGTGCATACCCCCACGCCCAGGTGTGATGAGGAATGAATCTAAAAGTGCAAAAAAGGCCCATCAGCGAAAATTGATATTATCTTGCCAACGTTTATTGATTATGTATCACAGATAGGCCCTTTTAGCACTTTAAGATGCACCCCTGCAGCACATGAAGTCGCCTGAGAAACCCAATCCTGAAAAAATGCAGTAGTCTTTTTTCGCACTAAGCCAACGATAATTAATACGTGCAATAATAAACAAATTTTATAAATTTAATTAATTTTAAAGCCTTCACTTGTTAATTGGAAAGAAAAAATTTTTAGCAGGAAATCGAAGGATTCCGTTTTGGCAAAAACTTCCCTTTTTAGGCCATTATCAGGTAATTGAAAATTCGATAACAGCCCCTGGGGGCTTTGGGGGGGGTATGCAGCCCCCAGAAATTAAAATACCCCCATAATTCAATTTTCAAAGACTGATTTCGAAATTTTTCGATGCCAATGGATAGTGCTCGATGAGAAACGTTGAAAAATAGTGTTTTTCGCCATACCACCATTTTTAGGGCCATTTTTTGACCTTTGAAAAAATCTTGAACCCCCAGAACTTCGGTGCCGCCCATCTATGGTCAGGACCATACATGTACAGCATGAGAATTCTGGGAAGAGGGGGAATCAGGTCCAAAAATTTTTTGGAAAAGTATATACCTTTTTGGGCTAAAAACGATATAAACACATCAAAAAAACTGTTTTTGACGTTTCAGACAATGCCCCTCCTCTAAGAACACAAAAACATTGGAAAATTTGGAAAAATTGACTAAATCGAACAAAATACGGTCAAAAAAGGTGCGTATGGCGCGAACCGCCGAAAATTGAATTTTGAGCCGAAAATGGGCTAAAAACGCATAAAAAGGTACACTCTTTACAACTTCTACAAAAAACCGATAATTTTGGTGAAGGGGTCGCAGCCATTTTGCAGGGGGTCAGTTGACATTCTGACGGGGGGGGGGTCAAACTCCCCCAAGAACACATCGGGTCTGGACCATAGATGGGCAGCACCATATTCTGAGGGGGATCCGCGTGGTGTAAAATTACAAAAATTGAAAAAATTATGCGCAAAATTCAATTCTGGTAGTCTACTGAATTCGAGGTCTATCGGATTCTTGAGGGTAATACAATACCCCACCCACGTGCGGTCTGGACTATACATGGGCCAGCGAGGGGAGGCCAGAGGGGGTGAAATCCAGAAAGGGACATTGAGCAAATTACGGCCATTGTTTTTTACGAGGTCGCTCTGTACATACACGAAGACGATCGCAAAAGTCACTTTACACCACACCTGGGCGTAGGGATAGGGGGTCTCGGAGGTATGCACTCCCGAGAGACCATAATACCCCCAAACTCAATTTTTTAATTTTTTTGTTTCTTTTGCAATTATTTGACGTTTAAAATGGTATTTTCCCGCCATACCACCAGTTTTAACGCTATTTTTTGACCTTTGAAAAATATTGCACCCCCAGAATTTCGGTGCCGCCCACCTATACTTTACACTCTGTACGTGCAAATTTTAGCGGTACTATAATATGGTACATTAGCCCGTTTGCGTTCGATAAACTGGGTTCGATGAGAATTAATAATAAAATTCAGCCAATTTACGGGTTTCTAGAAAAAATAAAAACAAAAAATCTATCAATACGACGCGGAGCGCCGAAAAACTATATATTTTTACAGTTTTTAGTTTGAATTTTCGACCGTTGTCCCGCATTATGCTCAAAAATTGTCTTCCTGCACCTTTCCCTTCTCAAAACCGCCTGACAGTGCCTGGTTTTCTAAAAACCATAGGTTGGTAATACCCCCTCTCAGCCCCTCAAATGCCCATGTGTGGTTCGGGACCCTCAGAAATCGCTAGACTCCCCGGAACTGAATTTTCGGCAATGTCGCTCCCTCGGACCCCCAGAAATCGGTTGCTGCCCACGTAGTACGCCAACCCCAATTGAAACTTTAAAAATGTCTGCTATGACGACACTGATATTATAAACCCGATTATCATTATTTGTTTATATCTATTGCTATTTATGTATCATTATTTTTATTGTGTAAAATGTGTAGAGAAATGATCTTATTAGCGACATCTAGCGCATCATAGTCCGATGCCAGGCGAACATATGCCTTCTTTTGACCATCGGGCCTGAAAATTCGGAGGAATATATCGTGCAAGTTACAAACTGAAAAGCTGTCGTAAGCACACCTCGGCGTTGGGGGGGGGGGAGTTGTGGGTAAGCACCCCATTGTTTTTTTATACAAAGATGGTCCCCAAAACTCTTTGTACATTTTGTACACACCAATTTTTGGGTACTAAAATATGGCACGGTAGCGATTTAGTGTTGCAAAAACAGAGTTGTTCTACTTTTGGTAGTGTATTTTAGCTAATTTATGGGTCTCTAAGGGCAAAAATCACTAAGAATCGTCCTAAAACGGCGCGAAGCGCCGAAAAATTCGACTCAATCTTGCTTTGCTTTGAAATGCTATTGTCCCAAAAAGTCTTTGTACATCGGGAAAAATCTTTGCCGAATACAAATGAAAAAGCACTGATGCACCCCCTTTGAGACCGAGTACCACCCATGATTCAGTTTTGGAATTTTTTTATCGTTTTTCCCCTATATTTTATCCGTTTAGAGCATAGGTGCACAAGGTCAGGGTCGGCAGGGTAGTGAAATGCCAAAAATCTAAAACAGTAAATTTAACGTTCACGATTCTTTTGCTGTTTTAATGATCAAAACGGTCAAAATAGCCTATAAAACGTTTTTTCGTCTTAATAACACATTTTAAAAGCATTTTTAGTCCATTTTGACTGCATTATATCACTTTTAACACTAAAAAATGCAAAACTTTATCAATTTCGGGCGCTTTTTGAGTAAAAAGTACTTAAAAGTACTAATCTGGCGCGAAGCGCTGGAAAAACATTGACATTTTTACTGATTTTGATGTCAAAAACGATGCAGAACAAGACCTGTTTGCTCAAAATCGCCGGACAGTGGTCTAGCTGACCCCTCAGGGGGGGGGTACCACCCTCACCACCCATATGTGCATGTGTGGTTTAGACTTAATAGATCTCACGAGTTTCATTTATTAAATTTAACAGAATGAAATAAAAATAAATGCATCCTCCGATTTGGGCTACTTCATTCCGTGAGATGACCTGTAACGTAAAAAATAAATCACGAATGTTAAGCGATAGAATAAATACCTATGCGGCAATTCAATTTTGTTTTTCTATCACTTCATCACAAGTAAAGCAAAAACACCAAATTTGAATCGCCCAAGTTGAATGATACAAGGCTATATATACTTTTGCTACAGTAATAGTTCAACTATTACATTTTGCTATTCGAATTCGCTAATTCTTAAATAGACCCACAATTGCCTGGATTGATTTTAGAAAAGAATCTTAGATTTTGACTCTTAATTATCAATGTTTTAGCCTAAGCCCGGGGCAAGCCATGGCCCGGCCCGGGGCTTAGAAAATCCCTAATTCAAACTTTATCACAATTCTTTAAGTTAATGGATTTATATAATAAAAATGATTAAAATTTGGATTTTTCCAAATTTTATGTTGGCTATCGACCATACATGATCTATAAAGTTTGGGGGTAGGGCTTCCCCCTGCCCCGAAAATGCTTTTACAAGTCCGATAAGAATTCACGATTTTTTCAAAATTTCCTAAAATTAGTAGAAAAGGTGCTGCTGTACGCGTTTTTAGCCACCTATTTCCTCAAAAGAGTCATATTTTCGGCGCTTCGCGCCATACACTTATTTCTTGACCAAATTTTGTTCATTTTATTCGAATTTTTCAGATTCTTTATCGAAATTTGTTATGCCTTTATGCTATAAAACGATAGAGCATCGCATTGCGCGATGTTTTTGATGCGTATCACTGATTTAGAGTTCAAAAGTGGAAATTTGATATTCGCCCCCCCAGAATTCCTATGCTCTGCATGTATGCTATTGGCCTTCGTAATCATACACCTAATACAGCTCAAAATTTAGGAAGAGATGGGGGCCAGCCTTCGGAGGCGGCGTGATATTTTATTTTATAAATCAAGAATGGCAATAAAACACAGCTAAATGCATGTTTTTGCCAAAAATCATAGGGAACGGGGTAAAAATAGCCCTCGAGGAATAATAGGCGATGGACTTTGGGCGATGAATCCCTCAATTCCGATCGTCATGAGAATATGACGTTTTTCATTATTTTTTTCGGCAAAAAATTAAGCTTTCCTTGTTTTCATTTTTCTAAATCTCCTTCTGACAAATAAGCTTTTTACACATGCATTGGCATAGAGATAATATTACGGTAGTCTAATACAGACATGCACAGCTTGAGAATTCTGGAGAGGGGGTGTGGAATTTTAAAGTGCATTTTGGGCCCAAAAATGGTGCATACGCGTCAAAGACGTCGTTTTGGCGTTTCTGGCGATGCTCTACCTTTCTAGAGCGTCAAATCTTGAAAAAAGTCGAAAAATCAGAAAAGTCGAACAAATTGAACAATATGTAGGTCAAAACATGCGTGTATGGCGCAAAACGCCGAAAATTTGACTCTTTAAACAGACAGACAGCTAGAAAAAGCTTTTTTAATGAATTTTCCGGAAAATCTTAGAAAATTCCGAAAAATAGCCAATTCTGGGAAGATGGGGGGCGTGAACAAATTTCTGTGAGGCAGGCAAGATCATATACAGTGCTGGCCATGAAACTTTACGCTTTAAGATGCTTCTAATAATCTTAAGGCGAGCACTGCCGGTCGGCCGTTCTGGTCTAAGATGACCTAGAAAAATGGTCGCTTTGGGAAGTGCTGGAATGACACTAGATATTCCTAGCACATTACAGTAAGCCGCACGCAGCATTCTATGTTTAGCTATGGCGCGATGGATTGACTCTATTGTTAGAAGCATGTTAAAGCGTTAAGTTTCATGGCCAGCACTGTATGGGATAGAGCGAAGTAAAATAGGGGAATCAATGCAAACTGGACTAATACAGCAATTATACAGTAATCTAAATATTTTATAAAGTAACCAATAAACCAGCACAGTAATTAACTCAACCGGCCAATGCAATTGATATGGGCATAACGTTGTGTAACACTTTACAATTATTGCATAATAATTTGGGATTAGAATATAACGTGTAATGTAGTCGCGAGTTACCAAGGAAGGATGCCGCGTAAATGAGAGCAATCCTACCTGACGTACTGCGACGTTGCTGTGGCACTTTTGTGCAACCCCAAATTTGTTTACATCAAATACGGGGAGATATAAGTGCGGTCAAGCGTAATCGATAAGAGATAACGAGTTATTTTCACCCTTACTCACAATACCTAATTTAAATCAAATAAACGACGTAAGATTAAGGACACCCGGCTACAGTAAGCAGCTTTTAAAAAGTGTCCGTTTAACCTGTCACTTTACACTATTACTACTAGTTTGAGAGTTTGTACGTTTACAGCGGGTCTAACGAGCAGCTATTGGCGAGTGTAAACTCAACACGATTGCTTCGCCCGCCACTTCGCACTATGATAGTCTCAATGCCCTTTGACAATGTAACACGACACTGATTTCGGCACGGCCTGCCTACAGCGGTGGGGGCCCCAAAAAGGAGCGACGCGAGTGTAAACAAGATTGCTTATCCCGCCCTGTACGCTTTACACAAGAAAATGCTTATTTTACACTATATCACGACGGTAGTAGGTTCAGGATGGCCAATCTACAGCGAAGGGGGCCCCAAAAAAAGCAGCGACGCAAGTGTAGACAACATTGCTTATTCCGCCCTATACACTTAAAACAGGAGGATGCTTATTTTACGCTATAACACGACGGTGGTAGGTTAAGGACGGCCTATCTAGGGTGTAAGGCCCAAAAAAACATCAATTCAAACTGAAACAACATTTTTGCCTAATCAATCCATTTATACTTTAAACAAGATTAGCCGAAAACGCACCTTATCAACGTGTTGACTTTGGCGACGTCAATATTGTATAGTTTTTTAACAGCCGCCTTAATCTGCGGTTTGTTCGCTCGCAAATCGACCACAAACACCAGAGTATTATTGTCCTCGATTTTTTTCATAGCCGATTCGGTGGTCAACGGGTGTTTCACGATGGCGAAATGATCCAATCTATAAAATACGACTTTTATACATAGCGGCAAGCAACCATAGGTGGGCGGCGGCACTGAAATTCTGGGGGGGGCGTGTGCAAGATTTTTCAAATGAAAAAAATGGCCTTAAAAATGGTGGTATGGCGAAAAAACCCCATTTTTCAACGTTTCTCATCGAGCACTATTTATTGGCATCAAAAAATTGAGAAAAAATTTTTCGAAAATGGAATTCTGGGGGGGGGCATTTTGGTTTCTGGGGGGAGTATTTTGGTTTCTCGAGGGGGGGGTGCATACCCCTAACCCCCACTCTCACGTGTGCAAGCAACCCCTTCATGTAACAGGTCATGAAGGATCCCCCACCCAAACTTCATCGTTCCCAAAGCCAAAAAATTTTGACCTCGCCCCGATTTTTGGGACAAAATAATTTTTTCCTGGCAGTTTAAACCGCTTGTTTTGCATGCAAGTACTGTAGTACCACTCCAATCTTTAAAGTTATTTTATTTAATTTAAAGTCATTTTATTTTATATTTTAATCGTCTTACAGAAAAATCGATCAAAGTCAAAACTGAAGAAAAACCAGCAAAATTCAAGAGCTAAAAAACCGTGTAACCCACTGTTTTTTTTGTACGAGACAAGATTTTGAGGCTCGTACAAAGATTTTCGGAGCCATCTTTGTACAATGTACAAAAAGACTTTTTGAGGCAAAGTAATAGTAATTTTAACGTTTTTTGGAGTATTTTTTAGCTGAAATTTCTAAAAATTTTTGGCGCTTCGCGCCGAGTATCATAGTTACATTCTATTTAGCTCCAAGCGCGGGCATTTAACATTCCAAAATCTATCTGTAAGCATCTTTGTACAGATTGAAGCATCTTTTACATCTATTTCCACCGTTTTTTTAAGATTTTATGCAGAAAAAAGAAGTATTATCAAACAACTTTGCACTGTTTTCTGCCGTTTGAAGATAAAATCAACTCTTTTATCTTTGCGTTGCATTAAATTCATAAGCAAATTCGTGTCTATTATTATATTCAGTCAGCACACATTGCAACCGCTTATTATGTATCATTGTGTAACACAAGTCATTTTAACTTGCTGAGTCGAATTTTATGTGTAATTTCAACCTAAGACTCATGAAAATTTTGGCGTTTCGGGCCGAACTAATATAACCAGCTGAATTTAGGACAAAGTTACACCTTTTGCGAAGCGTGCGGGTCACGGATAACAATCTAGTAGTATGTAAAAATGTGTACATTCAATTGCATATCTATACTTTATACGTACAAAAAATTTTCGCTCGTACAAAGACTTTTCCAGAGATCTTTGTACATGTACAAAAGGCTCGTACAAAAAAAAACAGTGGTGTAACCTATATAAAAGAAGCCCTAAAAGCTAAGCTGCATTTCTTCTATTACATCACATCGGATTTAAAAAAATCGATAATTTTGTCTAAGCTATATTAAAAGGTCTCTAATTTTCATAAATTAAGTCTTTGACTCGCAGAAACAACTCTAAATAAGGTTCCTATACATTTCCTTTAAAAAAAACAATGCAAAATGAAGCAGATCAATTTAAACTAATTTTTTGCCATGACAACTAGTAGTTTTATTCTTTCAGGAAAATAAGTATTAGGCCATCACGCAAGACTTCAAGAGGAAAAATAACTGACAAGTCTTATAAAAATTAGCGCTGGTTTTTTAGGCTGCAAGTAACTTTTTTGTTAGGTTTGACTTTGGAGGTATACTGTAGCTCTATTGATAGGATATAATAGCTACGTTTTTATAGAACACTATGCACAGGGGTCTAACGTGAAAACTTAAGAGATTTCAACAAATATGAATCAGGGTAGAATTACCGACTCTCAAAAATACATAAAAAATGCGCAAAAGTGACAGTATAATATAACTGGCCATCTCCTCTAGTTTACTGCAAAGAGGCTTCGCCCCCTATCCCCCAAAATCGAATAATTTTGACTACAAGATTTTTGGCAATAACTTGCGTCTTTCTTGGCCATTTCTACATGCTTTCTTAGCCAAAAATTAGAATTCATTCAATCCGCCCCCTCCAAAGAAAAGCCGGGGACCCGTCACCATGGGTGGGCGGCACGAAAGTTCCGGGGGGAGGAAGCAAGATTTTTCCAAAGGTCAAAAAATGGCCTTAAAATTGGTGATATGTATGGCTAAAAGATTCAATTTTTCAACGTTCCTCATCGAGCACTATCCATTGGCATCAAAAATCGCGAAAAAAACAAAAAACATCCAAAAATTGAATGCTGGGTGGTATTTTGGTTACTGAGGGGAGGTGCATGTCCCCCCCCGCCCGGGTAGGCCGTCACCCGAAATTTCGAGCCGTTACATTGATGCACCAACCACACTATCTTAAGGCTTCACATATCGGTTGTGGTAGAGGGCCAGGTTTTTTCAGGGATGACGACGAGCACGCACGGGGATGGGGTCTGGACCATAGAGGCATGTTGGGGAAGGGGGAAGGAACTGGGAGTCTAGACAATATATGGATGCGAGTGAGTACATAATCCAGCAGTTTCATTTTTTTAATTTTTTGAAAAATCCAACTCAAACCTTGAAAAAATCAAAATCAAATTTCTTATTTGAAAAACCAACCCGCGATCAAAACAAACCGTTAGAAAACAACCGTTTTAGCGTTTTAGCGATCTTTTAGCTCAAAAAAGACTATATTTCAGATGCTTCTTCGCGAAAAAAACCATTTTAGACTACATATATTCCATTTGATATTATTTAAATTTCTAAAAACGATTTATCATGTTTTCATTGTCTGGGAAGAATGGGAATGGTCAAAAAAGCTAAAAAATAATTTTTCCGAAACATATTCACCTCTTATTTCAAAAGGGCATTTAGAACTGTTTTTTGGTCTCACTATGCCTTCTCTCTAGAATTCACGTGTTGCGCTCGTATGATATAAATATAACTAGACATTGTCACAATGGAAGAATGAACAATTTTTTGGGGAGGAAAAACGCGAAATAAAGGCGTGAAATTGCTTTTTTAGCTAAAAAACAGTGGATATGCTTTACAAACAGTAGAAAGCTAAAATTTTTCAGACCCAAGTTTTGGGAGATGGGTGGGCAATGTCCCAAAACGGTGTATGACATACATATAACAGGGGGATGAGGGGATCGCCCAACCAAAGTTGGTCGTCCCCACACGGGAACGTAGAGGGGTTTGGGGTATGCACCCCCAGAAACCAAAATACTCTCAAAGAACAAAACACCCCCAGAATTCAATTTTTAAAATTTGTTGTTCATGGCTAGTGCTCGATGAGAAACATTGAAAATGGTGTTTTTCGCCATACCACCATTTTAAGGTCATTTTTAGACCTTCGAAAAATCACGCACCGCCAGAATTTCGGTGCTGCCAACCTAGGGTCGTCCCCTAGAAGCCAAAAAAATTTGGACCCCCGATTTCTGGAAAAAATAGGATGTTCTGACCGCTTTTATGTGTTTTTTGGCCGGAAAAATTGGAGGTCATTTACCCCCCCCCCACTCCCAACCCCTGAAAATGGGCGGGGCGTTACATGTATGGTATATAGTTTTAATTTTGTACAAATCAGCGAAAAATGAAGGTTTTCCAGTATTATTTAAAAAACTGAAAAGATGGAAAAATTAAACTTAAGAAATTGCAATTTTCAGCCCAAAAATCAATTTAAGCTGGAGTGTAAAGTCGCACGAGTTGAATAGAAGCAAAAATAGCCAGAGACCTGTAATGTGCATAAATTGACAACTTTACACCAGCGTTCGCAGCAGCTTACTCATAACGGATGACATGCTGTGAAGTCAAAGAAAACTGCAAACTAGACTTATACAGCAATTATACAGTAATCTGAATATGTTGTAAAGTGCCCGGTAAACCAGTACAGTAATTTACTCAACTAACCAATACAATTGATACGGGCATAACGTTGTGTAACACTTTACAATTATTGCATCGGAGCTAATTTGTCTCTCACTGATTTAGTATACGCCGACGACATTGTATTTTTTGCCGAAACAGCTCAAGCCGCACAAAATACCTTGAATGTGTTACAAGTGAATGCCAACAAACTCGGCCTGACAATAAACAGCGAAAAAACTAAATTTATTCTCACGGGCACACAACCGGCCATATTACAACTTGATGGCAAACCAATCGAACGGGTGGATGCATTTAAATATTTGGGATCGGTTATCGATAGTGGACGAATAGTAGCAACTAGCGACATCAAAAACCGCATTGGGAATGCCATGTCAGCATTCACTTCACTAAAGAAGTGTTTGTGGAACCAAAAAGACGTTACCATCACAACAAAAATGAGAATTTTTAATGCTTCCATCAGGACAATTTTGATGTACGGCTCTGAGTCGTGGACTCTGCTTAAAAGCGATATGCACATATTAGAACGTTTTCAACTTCGATGTCTTCGCAGCATTTTGCACATAAATCTACGAGACCGATGGGAGAATGAAACTGTGCTGCAAGTATGTAAAAACCAAACCAGTATCGAACTCTACTTAAAGCGACAGCGGCTCAGGTGGTTTGGACATGTCTGCCGCATGAACAACACCCGACTACCCTATCAGTTAATTAACTCCAAGCGGCCCACGGGGTGGAAAATCTCTCGAGACGCCCCTAAGAAAACATGGTTGACACAAGTGGCACAAGATGTTCAGCCGCTCCGCTTCTTCAATCTTTGATGCCCAACAAGCAGCCTTGAACCGCGATCAATGGCGTGCTGTAATCCGTGATACACTGCCTTTGGCCGCCACAGCTCAACGGTCGTTGCCCTACCAACGTCATTGAAGCTTATGGTGTTTAAGTCAAGTCATAATAATTTGGGATTAGAATATAATGTATAATGTAGTCGCGAGTTACCAAGGAAGGATGCAGCGTAAATGAGAGCAATCCTTCCTGACCTACTGCGACGTTGCTGTGGCACTTTTGTGCAACCCCAAATTTGTTT
The DNA here is from genome assembly GCA_036768485.1 of Mermis nigrescens. Lineage (NCBI taxonomy): Eukaryota > Metazoa > Nematoda > Enoplea > Mermithida > Mermithidae > Mermis > Mermis nigrescens. Next base: position 21,542 of record JAVLUZ010000779.1, read on the forward strand.
ACATCAAATATGGGGAGATATAAGTGCGGTAAAGCGTAATCGATAAGAGATTACTTACATAATTTATTTTCAAATTACACTACAATATTCACAATACCTACTCTTAAATAAAATAAAACAATGCTAGATTAAGGGCGACCCGCCTACAGTAAGACCCATAGCTTACGCTGAAAATGTCTGTCAAATCTGTCACTTTACACTACTACTACTAGGTTGAGAGTTGTCCGTTTACAATGGGCTCACAGCAGCTATCCGCAAGTGTAAACTCAACACGATTGCTTTGCCTGCCACTTTGCACTACAATAATTCTTCGTACGCCAGTTTTGGGAGATGGGTGGGCAATGTCGCAAAACGGTATATGGCATACGTATAACAGAGGGGATAAGGCGGTATCCAGACCAAAGTTGGTAGTCCCCCATGTCCCAAAAGCCAGAAAAATCTGACTCCCGATTTTAGGAAAAAATTGAATATCCTGACCGCTTTCATGTGTTTTTTGACCGACAATTGGAGGTCATCTACCCCCCCCCCCCCTGCTAAAAATAGACGGGGACCCCAACCCAAAAATTCTGTGCCATTATATGTATGGTATATAATTTTATTTGTGTACAATTGTGTGAAAAATGAATTTTCTATTTAAAAAATTGAAAAACGAGAAGATCAAACTAAAAAAATTACAATTTTCAGCCCAAAACTCAATTTAAGCTGGAGTGTAAAGTCGCACGAGTTGAATGGAAGCAAAAATCACCAGGCTTGTAATGTGCATAAATAGATGACTTTACACCAGCATACTCATAACGGATGTAGGGATAGAGCGCAGGCAAAAAATACAACATGCTTTTAAGTCAAAGAAAACTGCACTTTAACCCGTTACTTCGGCCAAGTGTAAAGCTATGCTCGGTCATAAATCGATTAAATATATATATATATATATATATATATATATATATATATATATATATATATATTTAATCGAGAAAAGTCGCTGTTAATCAAACATGTATAAAATTGTCCAAATCAGTATTATTATAATATGAGCTCAGAAACTGGCGAAATCGCTCAATAATTGCATCGAGTGTAAAGTACTTTTACTACAATAGGGCGTAGCAACGAATGAGTGGTGTAAACAGAACCGAAGAGCACATTACACACCAGACCGGGTGTAAAGTGGAACGGACAAAAATTCAATATTTCAAATCATAGGCCGCAATGAAAAAGCGCTTCACTTTACACTGTTCAGTTTACACCGTGGCCCATCCGAATAAAACAAGTAAAACGTGCGATTATTGACGAGTCTTACTTGCAACGCTTTTCTATGCTAGTGCTGATGCGCGGAAATTTAGGATTGCGCGGCAAGCAGAGCGTTTTCGGCCGGAAAAAATGAACGCTAGTGCGAATACGACGATGTTTTTGTGTCTTGGTGCCCTTCACCACGGCCTTCTTCGCTCTCAAGGCCTTTGAGACGGCGCCTGATAAACAATGATTAAAAAATTGTAAGAAAAAAGTAAAGAAAATTATAAAATTTAGATAAAAATGGGATCGTTTGCATTATCTTACTTATTTCCATGAAATTTATTACTTTATTTTTTCGACACCACTTTACACAACAATATGCGACGTGAATTATGGACGTAATTTACTTTTGAAAAATAAAATAATAAATTTCATGGGGGTGAGATAATGCAGAAGATCCAAAAATGATAGTGAGAATAAAAGCCAATCTTTAGAACAAAACTTTAAAATTAGATAGAATATGTAAAGCTTCCAAAAAATAAAGTTTAAAGAAAAATGTACGCAAATCTTAGAGGGATTTTATGTTATCTGTCATACATACCACTTACGGGGATATTTCGAAGGATTTGATTTCAAATGAAATTTTAAATAATTCAAAATTTAAAATAATTTGAGATATTTTAAAAATTTTTACACTTCCCCTCCAAAAAGTCGAGATTTTAACTACCATCCTCAATGTTTACGGCAACGAAATGGGCTCTTAGGGAATATTTTGTCAAAAATAAATTGAAGACCACACCCTCTCCCACATAAATTAGCCGATTACCATGAATGCATTGCATAAAAATTGTGTAGGGAGATGGTGGGAACCAAAGACTTTTTGCGAAGTGTATTTTATAGGCTCGAAAATGATGTAAACGTGCAAGAAACGTCATTTTTCTGTGTTTCTGATGATTTTCCCCTGCTGGACGACGAAAATGTAGAAACATCTGACTTGAAAAAGCCAAAATTCAATAAAATATACGTACATGTCAAAAAAGCTGTTCCGAAAAATTTTGAAGTAGTTTTTATATAAAAAAATCGCTCAAAGAGGACATTTTCTGATTTTTTTGGAAAATCAACAAATTAAAGTCATTCTTTGAGGTTTCTTGATGTGACACATTTGTTCCCTTCAAATTGCGAATAGGAACTAAGCGGCCTTTGATGAAAATTACACGATGGATAAATTTCTAAAAATTGTTGCTAGTCCATGCATACATGTAAAGGAATGGGGGAATCCCCCACCCAAAGTCGGACGTCCCCCCATCCCCCAAAAGGCCAGAAAATTTTTAACCCCAGCCGACTTTTTGAAAAAAATTTTTTTGGCCGTTTGTGGCCAAAAATTGGAGGCCATTTACCCCCCTCCTTAAAAAAGGCCGGGGCCTATATTTCGAGCCCTTACAGGTATGAGTCCATGACCATATATAAGTGCACAGCACGGCCGATCTGGGAGGAAGGTCGGCCGGTCTAGGGAGGGAGGGGTCAAGAAATGAGCTTTTTGGGTCAAAATAACCTCAAAAATTGGTATAAGCGCCGAAATAGTATCAACATTACATTACACAGTTTCTGGTCAAATTAGGGCACTGTTGAAAAAATGTTCAATTTTCATCGATTTCCGGCCCTCAATTCGCCTCATTTTCCCCGGAAGAATTTACCATTTTTCTCCATTCTGGGTGGAAGTCTCTGGAACCCCAGACCCCTTTCCCGCGCGCATGCCTGGTCATGTCTGAGTCCCACAGTCTTTGGACCAGATGCGTTATATGGCTAAATTTTTTTCCCAGCGTCAAATTTTTCTGCATGACCATATTTTAAAGAATTTTGCAGAGAAGCTTGTAAATAAGTTTCAATATTATTTAAGGAAAGCAAAAGTTTACTGAAATTACTTTTTTCGATTTTTTTTCATACAAAAATGACGCCACTCTAAACTTTAGGATTCTCTTTAAAATGAAAAACGACGCGGAAAACTCAACCTCCGATGTATGTGCAGCCAAAAAATTCATTTTTTACATTTATAGCGTGCATGTAACGGCTAGAAATTTCGGGTGGAGGTCCGTAGGCGGTCATTTTTAGGATGGGGATAAATAACCTCTAGATTTTCGACCAAAACCGGCCAAAAAACAACTAAAAATCGGCCAAAAAATTCAATCGGGGGGGTGAGGGTCAACCATACGTGGACAAATGATTCAACTTGGTTCAACCCGGTATCAATGGGAGCCAAGTCGTTATCAATGGGAAGACCTCCGAGTATCAATGGAAAATTTAGAAATCCTGAACAAATAGAAGAAAAATTATGGAAATTGACAAGAGTGACTCTAAAATCAGTCAATCAACTAGAAAATGGAATATCAATCCAGGAAAATACTTTTTGCGGGGGGGGTGAAAAATGATTCTGCGGGGGGTGAAAACCCCCCAAACCCCCAAGATCATGTATGGCCTCGTGGAACAATTTTTTAATACATAAATTAATCATTAAGCTTGTTAATCGGCAAAACTAAACACTTTTTGACAAAGACGTTTTCTCAAAGTCCGCTAGGTACTCGAATAGTCATGAAAGCTTGGATAATCTAGCCTTCTAAGATCAAAAATTGTTAATCCCTATATTTGGCGAAATCCTGCGATTTTCGGCAATTTTTTGGTCAAAAATTAAAGGTCATAAACCCTAAATTAACCGATTATCTCCTAGCCAATATTTCAAGCTGTTACATGTCAGCAAGCTGGTCCTACCTTTGCCCTTTGGAGCCGACGTTTTGGGCTTGAGTGATTTGGCAGTCGGTTCGGACGACTTCGGCGCATCTTTCTTTTCGGCGGCTTTAACGGGTTCCGCTTAAATTTGAGACGATTACTTACGATTTCGATCAAAGCAATTTAGCCTTCTAAGATCAAAAATTGTTAATCCCTATATTTGGCGAACCGGGGGATAGGAGAGAAAATCTACACATAAAGCCGGCCGCCGTCTTCCTAAAACGTGAGATTTTCCCCCTCCCCCTCCACACACACACACACACACACACACACACACACACACACACGGCTTATGGATTAGGATTTGCATTTTGAGGTGCTTTAGCGTGATTTTTAGTCAAACGTGAAAGTGATCTACCCTCTTCCCCTCAAAATTTTGCACTAAACATGCAATAGGAACAGAGCATAGATAAATAAGGTCAGGGCTTTTAAGTGAGTACAAGCTCAAAACGTATAAACATAGGTAATCGTTGTTCCTCAATTCCCTAAACTTGCCATCTGTAATAACGTTAGCCTAAGTCAAATAATAAATCATAAACGTCATTTTACAACAGATGTTACTATTCTGTAGACCTATAAAGAGAAGTCGCCATTAATGTTGTCTGATGCCATTAAAAATATTCAATAAGTCGTACGAAATGCGCTTAAGCAGATATTTTGTGCATGAGCCCAAGGTAATGTTAGTAATGTGATTTGTAGTTTCGATTGTGTAGTAATAATAATAGTAATTTGTAATTGTGTAGTAATGCTGAAAAAATTCCGGCTTTTACCTGTACTGCACTTTGTAGTTGGCAAATAAGCAGTTACAGTTACTTACATACATGTACAGCATGGTAATTCTGGGAGAGGGGTCAGGTCAGGTCGGAAAAATTTAGAAAAGCGCATTTTTGGGCTAAATACCTAATGATTTAGTACACGTTCAAAACAGTTTTTGACTTGGACAATGTTTGTTCGTTCTAAATTTAAAAATTTAGGAACATAGAAAAATTCCATAAAATCGAGTAGACCGATTGAAAATATAGACAAAAACGAGCATGTACCTATGGTGCAAAGGGCACTTGTACAGTTTAGGAGGTATTTACATGTACGAGAAGTCAAAATTTTTGTGCAAAAATGACCGATTTTGGTCATATTTGACACGACACCCCAACTACGAATATGATATGTATTTATGATGAGAGAATTTTTATCAAATGATATATGCAAATTTGTTTGAGTTCTATGCAAATTTCTTAATTCATTATTTAGCAGGTTGCCATTCATATTTTCAGAATTTTTCGCCGAAAAAGGTACCTATGTCGCTATTTTGGCGTATGTATTTCTGCAGCCAGGGATGCAAACTGCTGGCCTTAAGGTTGCCAGGCAAGCACTCTAACCATCTAGCTATCAGGCTGATTATTTGGATGACGTGAATTTTTTTACGGGCGGTTCAAGATGTTCCAATCTCTGGTGTCAGCAATTTAGATTTCAAAAAAATTCGGCTATTGACGCTTAAGCTGTTGGCAGATTGCCTGAGGATTCTGAGAATTCATTATAGTGCCAGACATAACCTAAGCCTAAGCAACAGGATGCAACTCGCGTCGCTTGCTCAGCTCGTTGCATCCCACTGGTAAGGCGTAGTTAATGTGCTGGCCCCACGATGATGGCACATAAGTAAGCCTGAGCCTAAGTCTAAATTAATGACACAAACCAAATGCAACCAGCACGGAAATGAGAAATGTTCATAAAATACACATAATCTGAATACTTGTGTAAAGGATTACACGTGCACTTTATTGAAAATAAATTTCATATTCATTATCAGCTTGTTGAATATGACCAAAATCGGTCATTTTGTACAAAAAATTTTATGTACACACGTGCCTGGGGGACTTTTACCATGAACTACACATCCTAAAGTCAGTTAGAAAATGTCCTTGTGATAATATTCCAAGTCATTACCTTAAACGCCATTTTTCGCAGGCAAAGCGCTGAAAATTTTCTCTATTGAGTCAAAAGCGAGCTAATAATGCAAAAAACACTTTCTACAATTTTTTGTTCGTGAAATGACTCAGTGGGGTCGAAGCCATATTGTGTGGGAGAGCTCAGTGGCCATTTAGGGAAAAGGGGGTTAAAGAGCAGTGCTTACCCACCTGCTCTAGCTACACACTTATACACCTATCTGGTATATTTCGAAAAAGTATTTACATCTCACAACATGAGGCTCGTGACCAGGATTTTCTTTGGGAGAGAAGAAAACGAACAAATTCTTTTAAAACATAAGGGGTTCACCACCAAAGGATGGGTATTATTGTGCCTGATGCACACCCACCTTTTGTGTGTAATATTAGTTTGATTGCTATAAGCGCTTATAATAGCGCTTGGTTGCAGTTTTCCTAGGTTTTCGAATGCGCTGACTTTATATTTAAAGAAATTAGGTGGCAGGGTCGGCATTATTGACCGAGTTACAGACTGTTGAAGCTTATATGCTTAAGGATAGGCAAAAAGTAACCTGTGCCTGTTTGAATGTTACGGATTAGCCTTCAAAGCGTTGGGGGTTAACCAATGCCTTAGGCTTAGTTATGTGCATTCACGTTGATGCCAGCAGATGGACTAACCCTGAGATAAAATTTTTGCTCCATTTATGCCTAAGGCTCAGCCCATGTCTGGCATCAATTTGAATCCTCGAGCAATCCCAAAAACCTTCCCGATCGATATCATACAAGAAATTCTTCAAGAAAGCTTCCTTCAATATCAAAACGAACTGGCCTCAACGGTTAATAAAGACATTGGACTTTGAATCAAGAAGTTAGATGTTTGATTCCAGCAAGCGGCAGTATGCAAATGTCACTGATAGCATCAGCGCATTCAAAAACCTCGGAAAACCGCAACCAAGCGCTTATTGCAAGCAAAGTAATGTCACAGATAGAACAAAAGTGTGCACCAGGCACAATAATAAATACCCAAAGGATGAACGGTACTTATGTGCCATAGGTAGGCACAGGGATGGAAAAAACCCAGATTTGGAAAATTTTAAATTTTTTTCAACAACTTTATTCAGCTAATACTGAAATCCAAAAACAAAATCAATCGTTTATTGCAACTGCTACATTTATGTATGTATCTTTCTCTTCAATGCTCGGACACTACCAGATTTTAATGAAAAAATGCACTGGCTCTCAAAAAAATATTAGGAAATAGGGATGCCGTATCAGGCTCTTAACCATTTTTCTATAAAATTGAACTGCACACTTACAAGTATGTTTAGAAATGATCAAATATAGATTTTGATAATAATCTTCCTACACTGCTTAGTAATTGACACAATAACACATATGTGACTGTAATTTTACCCAGCTACTCTATAGTATCCACTTCCTCCTCATCACAATCTCGCTCAAATTCTGCTGACATGTATTTATTTCAGTACATTTGAAAAATTGGTAACTTGTGATTAAAAAACCCAAAACCCAATGATTTTTTGCACCCAAAAACCTCCAAAAAACCCAGATTCAAAAAACCCAGCCTTGCCAACCCTGGGTGGGCAGTATCATGGTAGTACCTACGGCGAAAAAAAATTTGAAAAATTGAATTCTGGGGAAAGTTATTTTGGTTTCTGGAGGGGTATTCGTACTTGTGAACTTTTGGGAAAGTTATTTTGGTTTCTGGAGAGGTATTCGGACTTGTGAACTTTTGAGAACATGGTGACCTTCGTGTTTTTTGTCAAAAAGGCTATTTTAGGAGTTTTCGTCATTGCTTAATCCAAAAAGGTGGTTTTATCGATCGGAATGCAGTATTTCTTTTTCTGCGTGTTTTGAATAAAAAATTTCAGTTTTCAATTTGTGGCGACAGCAATTGCTTGCGGATTCAGATTGATGCCAGACATGGGCTAAGCCTAAGGAATAAACGGGCATTAGTGTAGCTGGTTCACATATGTATTAAGATAGCCACGTTATAAAAACGTATACAGCAAGTATTATGAAGCCTGCTCGCTTCGCTCGCTCAGCAATTTTCGCTCCATTTATCTCAGGCTTAGCCCATGCGAACCCCGCTCAGTCAGTCCCCCGACGCTTCGGAGACTAATCCGAAACATTCCCAAAGGCAGAGCTTACTTTTCGCCTATCCTTCAGGACATGAACTTCAACAGCCTGTAAATCGGTCAATAATGTTGACCGCCACATACTACTTTCAGATTTGAATTTCTTGACCGTTAATTAGATTAAATCAACCAGGCAAAGTTAATTTCTAGAAGGTCACTACGTTTTCAATATTGTTTTGAAGCGAATAAAATTTCTTCATGGCTTATTTCTTTGACTTGGTGAATAAATTTGTTTGATTGTTTGAGCATTCTTATAACAATGGATGCGAAAAAAACCTAAGTTTGAAAACAATCCGTGATATACAAAACTTCAAAAGAAAAGTTACCTTTTTTCTGAGCGTCTTTTTTAGCTGGAGACATGTCGAGTAAAGAGCAACGAATCGTATAACAAAATCAAAATATAAATCAATCCAAGTACATCTGCAATTTGCTGGTTGCTGACGATAAAACTACAGTGTTAATCGATATACTGTCAGAATGTTGAACAAAGTTGCGTGAATAAAACTTGCATGTCATTAGGCTGAAAAACAAATTTTACAGCTACACACAAAAGTCGTTTTAACGCATACTTCAGTAATGTAGTTTTGTGTAAAGAGATGAACCTTCCTTAAATTTCAATAAAGCGGATTATGATAGTATTGCATGCTACTTTTTTGTCATCTGTTTCATGGCCTGATATTTTCTTTACATGCTCAACAATTGATGATATGTATAATATTTTTTTAAGTATATTGAATCCTCGTATTTTTAGTTTTTTACAGGCAAACATATTTAATGATTATTTCGCTTCTGTGTTTTCAAGTGACATTACTAACGCGAATTTTTTTCAGAAGCGCTGTGATTTTTCGCTTTCTGACGTTATTTTTAGTGAGGATCGCGTATTAAAAGCCATTAACCATCTGAGTAATCCAATTGCAGTTGGCCCGGACGGAATCTGTGATCTTTTTATTAAAAAATTTTCGTTTCAAATGGTAAAGCCGTTAGTTAGTATTTTCACTGTATCTTTTCTGTCTGGAAATATTCCCGAGCTTTGGAGCATGGCACATGTTATTTTAATTTTGAAAAAGAGGGATCCAGCATTAGTGGATAATTACAGGCCCATTTCTCTTTGTTGTTCTATTGCCAAAATAATGGAAAGAATTATTAATAGTCGATTGTTAAACTTTCTTAAGCTTAATAAAATAATATCCCCTTTTCAATTTGGTTTTCAAAATAATAAATCTTGTGAAACACAATTGTTAAAGTGTAAATTTTCATGGATTCAGTCGTTAGCTATAAAAGCAACTGTTGATATAATATATTTAGATTTCTCTAAAGCTTTCGATAGAGTAAATATTGAAAAACTTATTATCAAGTTAAACGGATATGGAATAAACGGTAATTTGTATACATGGTCAAAGGCCTATTTGTTTAATCGTTCTCAATGTGCTCGCGTTAATCAGTCTTTTTCAGATTACGTGCCTGTTTGGTACCAGCGGTGTTGTCCAAGGAAGTGTCCTTGGACCTACGCTCTTTTCGATTTTTATAAATGATATATCTAATAATATTCATAGTACGGTTTGTATGTTCGCTGATGATATCAAAATTTTTCAACAGTAGTCGTAACTATAGATTATTACAGTCTGATTTAGATAAGATTTTTGACTGGGCAAATACATGGGATTTACCCATTTCACGAACGAAAAGTCAAGTTCTCTATCTGGGTAATAATAATCAAAAAGTTGTTTATAGACTAAGTGGGGGAATTATTTCTAGTGAACCTGTTTGTCCGTGATTTAGGAGTTTTGATTTCCCAAAATTTAAAATTCAAGGAAAATTATAATTCTTTGATTAAAAAAGCTTTCTTTAGATGCATTTTAATACGCAAATCATTTTTGTCCCGTGATAATTGTAACCTTGTTAAAGCTTATATTTCTTATGTTAGACCTTTATTAGAGTACTGTTGCAGTGAGTAGTAATGGCCGGACCTTTCAGAGTCTCCGTGCTGAAGCATATACAGTGCTAAAGCATAGAGACTCTGTTTGGACTGACTCTGCTACTAGCGCGCTTCCTAATCCGCCCACGCATTCTTTCACAGCAAGCAAGCAACTCGCATCGCACTTGGTTTTTTATGCAACGTATGACTCGGCAAAGTGCCAAGTTTTTTATGTAGCATTCCACTCTGTACTACATATTTTTGCTTTATCTAAGCATCAGGCGCCAGTTGTCTTGAACATGTCGAGCAGAAATATTACTTTTTTATAGAACCTATGCAGCTGAGCTTCAGTTTTCAGCCCAGTAACTACGATTTTTCCTGCTTGTAAATATTAAGGCTGTTGCCTTGCTATCGGCAAATGCGAGTTTTAGCCCTGGAAATAATTCAGGCTCGTATTCTACGATTTTTTTGTGTGTGTTGGCGAGCGAAGTTAAGTTTATCTTCGCGCCAACTTTGCCCGAACCAACGATATTGTGTATGCGAAGATTAGTGACTTGTATTTTGTAGCCGCTTTTTCGCAAAAGTTCGCAAATTTTTTCATTCGCCATTTTATTTTCAGCCACGCTTTTCGCACCAACGCATACTAGCTTTCCCGAGCTAAACAGCAGACCCGTAGCTTTTGGTTCCTTAATTCGTATTATCATTGCATTGAATCGTTTATGATCGTACTCAACTCCTTCACAAATTTTAGCAATCTTGTACAAATCTAGCAATTTGGCTGAAAGCCGAGCGCTCGAAACGACGTTTTGTATCGTAGCCATCTTTATAGCAACACTGGCGATTAATTAGGGTGCAAGACTCTTATATAGCCCTTATTAGAAATAAGAAGGTTTAATTTTCCGAAAATGTAACTTGACAATCACTTTTCCAGAAATAAACGGAATAAATTCATCTAAATCGTCTTTAATGTTGATTTCGATACTCGAAATGTCCTTAACGAGAATGGGGACATAGTGAGGAAAGTCGAAGGTTTTGTCGATTATCTTAGGATAGGAACCTTCAACATTTACTATGCGTAATAAGGGAGCCGACACATCTCCAACAATTTGCGGTTCTAAAATATTTGCATAAATGTACAATACTTCAATGCCCCCAACGTGCATGTTTGGTTCATTAACGCCCCATGCTGATTTCGTTATTTTGCCATCTTGAAACCCTAAAATTTTGGTTATCTCTGGTGGTAATGTTACTGATTTTACGAATTCACTGTACAATATTGTTTGTACTCGTTTTATCGTACTAAAGTACTTAAAAAATATTCCCTTTTTCACAATTTCGCCCCCATTTAGAAGGCAGAATTGCAACGTCTCAACAAATTCATGTATTGAGTCGTAACACCCTAGCGGTATCTTAATTATATGATCGTCGTCATCAACGTCTGTTATATGAATATCAGTTTTTTCAGTTTTTAGCGTTTCCCAATTGTGTGGGTAGATTAGCTGACATAGACCACATTCCCAATCTCCAGTTAACTTAATTTTTTGTGGTAAATGTACGGTAAATTCGGATGGGGTATTTTGTTTATCGCTAGCAGTGTTACTCGGTAAAGTTACATAGAATTGATCCATTTTTTACACGTTTGATTAATTATAAAATCATTGTCTACTACAACTGTGCTGATCTTAAATAGACTGTTGACAAAACCCGTCACAAAATCATCAGAAAACCTTTTGTCTAAACTTTTCATAATTAATTTCAGGGGCACCTCTCTGCTCCGCCAAACCAGAAAGTATATGCATAATTGCCCACATGTAGACGTTAATGGTTGTTGTATGCATTTTTTATTATGCTTAATTTTATCAGCATACTGTAAGATGTAATTTTGCGTTTTTTCGTCAGGCGCCAGTCCGTAGCTGTCAAAATATTCGCATTCGTTCTGTGTGTTATAAAACATGCATACCCAGTGAGAACCTGGCTGAGTACTCGGATCTGTATTGATAACTAATGCAGATGGTTTAGAAAAAATTGGCGGCAGTTTATCGCTCGGAAAAACACCAACAAAAATCGGTCTAACGGCGCAGTCACTATTTAGTGCGTTCTTTAGTTGAAAAGTATTCATCTTTATGCAGTATAATCATACATTATATTGCGGTGCTTATCTAACATGATTAAATTGTCAAATTCAGCGTATACTATTACTTCTATGCCAGTGTCAGGAATTTTTTCAGCAAATGATATTTCAATGCTTGTTGTGCCTTCTTTTATTAAATCCCAATGCCCACCGTCATCTTCATCAGGTGTTAGGTCAAAAGCAAAGAGGCATTGACCGTTTTTGAACCCTTCTCTAGTTAAGCCATTGCCTTTATTTTCTCTAGCAATATCTAGTGTTTCGAAAAGCTGATTAAACGCTCTTAAATACTTATTGTTTTTGAAATCTAGTTTCAGTGGGTGAGAGGGGTAAGTTACGCCACCAGAAATCACTTTAACCTCGTTTATGCTGTAAGACTTAAAATTGAATGGCGACTTTTTTATATTTCCTCTGAATGCATCAGCGTCAACGCAACCAAAAATCAGACGCCTTGGAAGCTGCCCAGAGAACAATGTATTGAGTGGAGTGGATTGAGATGTACTTGAAATATGTAAACTCATCATCATCACTCTACGTATTGGATATTTAATTGTATTACTTGCTAAAACTTGTTCTATAGCTAGCGACGTGCTTTCTAGAATTTCTGCTTTGCGAACATAAAATTTAATTTGTTGTATGCTAAGATGAGCATCTAGGGCACCACCCGGACTTTCTAAAACAAATGCATCCGTATTTCTGTTTAGTTCGAGTCTTAAATCGGTGTAATTCAGCAAAAACCTATCTTGCAAAAAAAGGTCAATGTGAAGTGGGGCCATAACTTCGACTATCGCTTTACCTTTAAAATAATGAACACGAGTTTGAAAGCAACTATTATTTTCAGAATCATGTTTAGTATCTTGTGTGTACAAGGAGGATTGCAAATGCGAGTTTTTTGCATCCCAATTATAATTTAATTCAGTTTCTAGAAAAGCTCTGTACGCGTATTTATCGCTACTATCGTGAACTAATTTACCATTCAAAAATAATTTTACTTGCCTGAAAAATGTTTTGCCAATCAAATTGATGGGTGCGACAGCGGGTGTGGCAGGAATTTTACCATCAGCTCCTGCCGGCATAAGGCCAGGATTTAAAGAGAGCTGCATGTAAATGTAATTTTTATTTAGTTGTAAGAAATGAGGGTCGGGAGGTAGGTGAAATTCGTACGGACCTTCATCTGTTACTGGGTTAGTCAAATTGATTTCATCCCAATATCCTCGTTTCACAACAACCTGAGTCGGAGGTACTGTGAAAAAATCCAACTCGCTTTTTGTGCTAGCGGCTGAGATTGAATCGATTAGAGACATTTTTACTTCCTTTTTGTTTATGATTTGAGAATATATCATTCTTTGGTTCTTTTATAGACTTTGGTCGGACCCCTAGTCCCCGCCCTTTTTGTTGTAGCACCTCACTTGCTTGCCGAAGTAAATTCGAAGCGCCTTCCTTGCCATGCTCTTCTAAAGCCTGAATGACCGGCCTGCCATGCAGCACATTAGCAGCTACATGTGCTCCAGATGCTAGAGCCTGTTTGCCAGCTGATTTAATTAGTGGGATAGCCATTCGAAACAGGGATCGAAAAAAATTACCCAAGCCCGCCCCTCTCTGGTATGGAGTTCCCTTGAATCCTATCATGCCGTACCCAACCTGTGAGGCTTGGTCGGCGTAATAGTCTAGCCAAATGTTAAAATTTTCTGGATTAAATTGTTGACGCATTTTTTGTTCATATTATACGTACATAAAGTGCATGCATCTCTTTTATAGACTTATTTTCGCCCACGATTTAAGCAAACTACGCGTACGAGGTCTTCTAGGTGGCGTTGGTGCTTCTTCTGGTGTACTTTGTGTACGAGCTCTTGTAGGGGCGGGAGTAGACATATCGGGTGATACATAAACATCTTCTTTAGTCATTAAGTTTAGACGATTCTTATTTATTATTGTTGATTTTGGCACATTTTCTTCCATCAATTTTTGCAGAAAAATGTCAGCTCCAGTAGCCGGCTTAGACTTACTCGTCCGTGAAAAATCGTTAATTAAATCTACGATATTTGAACCCACAATTTTATTCCCATCAACAATCATTTCACCCTTGTCCGACCATTTAATATGGGGATTTTCGCGGGCATATTTTAGTAGCAATAGAGCATTTTTGTGCCATTTGTGCGGTACTGTTTTGAATATCGCATCTTCTGCATTTTTTTCCACTTTTTGCTCACTATCCTTGATTTCTAACTGAAACGGTTTTTCAATATTTTGCTTCATTATTTGATACCTACGTAAGATTTGGTTATACTGTAAAATTTTAGCATCAATAGGTACAGAATCATCGCGTACGATTCTTAGCATTTCATGATCTAGATCTGTCATGTACTTGGATGTTTCTCCCGCCGCAAATTCATGCGGGACCAAAATCATTTTATTCATGTGATTCATCGTTTAGTTACAGCGTCTGCTAGCAATTGACCAGCTATCCCTAATATAGGCGCCAGTAATATTGGCAAAAAACCACCTTTCTGCACTAGTAATACTTTTTTCTGCTTTATCGACCTATCCTGTGCGCTTATCTGACGGAGGTGCGATTTGTATCTGCTTAGTTTTTCAAGCTCGTGTGGTTTGACAGGAACGTTGCCGTTTAGTACATTCAGTATGCATTCGCATAAACACAATATTAATTCATTGTCGGCCGTTTTCAAGATCGCCTTACGCTGATTTGGTTTCGCCTTGGCCAACACATCAAGGTACGTAATATTTTTCTGTAAACGTTTAGGAGCCATCTTGTATATAATGATTAGAACGATAATTTCTTTTATAACTTTTCAGTGTAAACTACGCAATTTTTTGAGAATATTTTAGCACGTAGACGTAATTTATCAGGTGTAGATTGAGTCAAATCAACTAAAAGATACGAAAATGGTGTCTCTGTTGCATCAGAATAAGCTTCTAAAAAATATTTAAGATTGTTTGGATAAAGTTGTCGAGCTAACGTTTGCATCTGAAGCCTATCTGAAGGATTTTTCATTAAAACTAAATATTCTGCGTTTATTCTACACGTTCTAAGACCTTTGAAAAATATGTTTTGAACAATGTGCACTACAGAAATGTTCCAGTGATGACAACCTCGTGTAAATAGTACATCATTATTTGCTTCTTTCATAAGATCGTCTATAATAATGAGCTGGGGTTCGGAAGAGTGATCCCTTACTAGACTGAAATTGGGTGATCCTTTCACAAAAAATACATTTTCAATCTCTTCATGATCTTCAGCAAAAAACCACCATATAAATTTTGGAGGTGGAGAAATAAAATTGGCCGCATTCTTAACGAGTTGCCTAACAAAAGTAGTTTTACCAGCTTTTGTAGGTCCTGCTACAATGCACGTGAATGGGTGCTTAAAATCCATGTTTAATAATAGAAACATTGCTGATAAAGTCTAATATACATGAAGCTCACTTAGCCAGCTGCTTGCACAGCTGCCCAGCCTGCGGGACGTGGACCCGGAGCTTCTTTGCAAGCCATTTTTTTTGGTTTGTTTTTTAATTTTCAAATCTTTTTTTTCAATTTCAAATTATAAAAAAAACATTCTTATACAGATAAGTTATCAGACGTATCCATTATTCGCTTAATTTCGAAGTTAATTGCGCTTTCGCCCGGGAAAATCCAAAATAACTTCGATTCAAAGCACAAGTTTTGCCACATTTTGTAAAAGAGACTGGTTTGAAAATTATGCGCCTGACATTCTAGATTTAGCGCAAAAATCCAAAAACCGCGCATTTTGCGTTTTCCACTCAACCTATTTTCAGCATTGTGATCCGCTGCTTCTTGCTTCCAGTATTGTTTGTAATTTTCAGAGAAACGATTCCAAAAATATGATGCTACGCGCGCCAACTCACTGTTGTCGTACTGCCCGTAGCAGAATTTTGCGACCAGCCGTTCGCAGAAGCTTACGAAAAGTTTTTCACCTTGAAACATGACTGCTCAGTACCGGATGGCAATAACTGGGAGAGGTAGGGTCTTATATAGACTTATTGAACTAAAAATGGTGGGGTTTTTTCTGGTTCAGTGCCCATTTGCTTACTTTCAGCAACTTGACGACTTAGGACTACGCATCCTGCCTCCTGCGTCGCCCTATTGTACTCTACGCATTTTGGGCACATTTGAAGCGAAAAGTACATTCGACCAGAATCTGTTACAAAGCAGTCTCTCTCTGAGCTACTTTTTTGACAAAAATAGCAAAGTTCGATCATAAGAGGGTACATGGGGCGCGGCAGGTTACGGGCACACAATTCAATAGGAGGTCTAATACTCCTACCGAATGGGCGCCTATCTTCAACAGTAATTTTAGGCTTAACTTCGGAAGGTTTTTCCATTTTAATTTCGGATGGTTTCTCTATTGTTCTTACTTCAGAAAGTTTCTCCATTATTTTGTTTTATATATTTTTTTATCTCAGAGTTCTTATATAAACTTAAATTTTTATGAGATGATTCACCCAGCTATTGAATTTTTCAGGAAAACCTCTCCATTTCACAAAATATTCAGTTTTTCCAGACTTTTTACGCGTTTTTAAAATTTTCTCAATAACATAAACATTGTCAATTAATTCAACCTTTTGCAATTCGGGTTCATAAAAGACTCCCTCCAATTTTTCGCCCGACTGATCTTTAATTACATAGACTGGTGGTTTTCTTTGTAATCGGCTTTTTATTACAAATGTTTCTTCACTCCAATTTGGTTCATAGCCCTTTTCAAAAACACCTTTCACTTTACTTATGCGAACCTTATCACCAACGTTGTACCTAAAAGTGACTCCGCTTGTATTAATTTTGAAAGCTTTATTTAAAATAATTAATTCATTATCAACATTTACATTAGCTGGCTCTATCCCTATTGTGCGATGCTTTGTATTATTATAGCCAGTTACTAAGTCTTGCAGTACATCAATGTACCTATATGTGTTGTTTTTTGTGAAATATCGCCACATGCGTTCCTTTAACGTTCGATTAAAGCGTTCAACAACGGACGCCTTTAGTTCGCTATTTATCGTAAAAAATTCTACATTATTTTCCTCGAGAAATTTCTGAAACTGTTTGTTGACAAATTCTTTACCAGCATCGCTTTGTATTTTTTCCGGCTTACGTCCGCCTTCTAATATTGCTTTGAATGCATTTATTATAGCCTCGGCGGTTTTATTTTTTACAGGTATACTCCAAGCGTACTTACTAAACACATCTATGCAATTGAATAAAAATGCGTAGCCATCGTTATGTTTTTTATTGACTGTAAGTCGGCCAAGTCTATGGCCCATTGTTCATCAATCCTAGAGACTATTACTTTATTACGCGCGTATTTTTTGCGAGCTGGCTTATGCAGTGTGTAAGTTGGCTGAGTCTCTAGCCATTTTATTACCGCTTTCTTGTTTAGCTTAGCTTTTTCAACTAGTGGACCTGCGCCTGTATACCCCGTTTTCGGCTCATAATAAATAGTTTCCATTGCTCAATAGAAATATAGCGCGTGTTTACCTTTTGCGACTGCACAATACCTAGAAGAGCACTTTTCGCAAAACTTTACGTCAATTTTCAAGTTTATATGATTTCGAACGACTTTCAATTTACAATCGTTGCATTCCACTGCAAAGCTTATATCTTTTGGAGTGGGTCGAGGTCCATCTACATCTTCTAAATAATAGTACAGCATGTATTTATTCTTTTTAATTACATTGACTTCGCCAGAGCATTTTGTGCACAGTGAAAATGTGAAACCTAGAAAATTTTCATCATTTTTGATTTCGAGGATGCAATCGTTGCATCCTGGCTCAAAGAATCTACACCATCTGCGCAGAAAATGCGGCTCCTTATGCAGGTAGGCGCATATTTCGTAATGGTATGTTGACATTGGCACCAGAGAACACATCGGACACTTTGGGAGACTCATTTCTGCTAGATCTTAAGCTACGTAATCCCTTATATAGCTTTTCGAGATGCTTTTTTAAAAGCTTACACAAAACTAGAATTGATAAAACTATTACGAGTACTACACAGCCCAAAACTTCGTTGTAAATGGGTTGCAAATAATTTTTCTCTATAGAAGTATCATTAATCATTTTTCATTTTAATTGAAAATGAAGAGACCTTATATAACTTACCTTGCATGCTTCTCAGCCACTGCGAAAGCAATGCCCAGTGCCAGCACGTGGAGCTGAGCATGCGACGGCACCATTTTTTTTGTTTTTTGGCATGCATTTTATTAATTTTTTTTAGATAAAATCGCGCTGTACAACAAGTTTAATATCCATAAGGTAAAGTAAAATAATCACGCTGTACAACACGTTTATTATATACAACTTTGTACAATTTTTTTGCATCTTCTGTCACTATCGTATGATCGGGTAGTCGCTTAATCTGTGGGAAATAGACAGTCTTTTCAAGAACGTTTTGTTTTTGCACAAAAGCGTTCACCATTTTCACTAATGAGTGAAAATTGATCTTTGACGCCACAGCCGAGTTTAGAGTAAATCCTCTCACTTTTATGTGATAGTAAGATTTGTTTTCTTGAGCCGAGTATACCTTGTAAGCATAATTTTTAGGCCCTCCGCTCACGAATGTTTCTATGTAAGCGCCAGGGCCATAGTCCTTCAATTCGTTAGTCATATTGCCCAAGTATGATCCAATGGGCACTTCGTATTCCTCTTTATTCAGCGTTGATTTGAAAATCACGCTGTCCGTGTCAAAGTATAATACTCGATCGCCCAGTTTTTCGAGATGTTCGTAAAGCCTTAAGTGTTGCGAAACGTCGCAAATTATTTAGCAATTATCATGATACTGTATGTATGAATGTTTATAATTTTACGATATAAACGGTCTGATTGATAAAGTATACGAATTAGAATATACACACACATTAATATGCATGTGCAAGAAAAATTTAACGATGATTAGCTTGAATAATTCATGCGTGAGCTTACGTGACAAAGCAAGAATTTGTCACAGTATCAACCTTTCGTACGTAAAAGTCAACCGCTAACCTTTAACAACCTACGTCAATGATCAAGTTTTGCTTTCAACCAAATCCGGTGACACGTCAATCATACGACCCACGCGCACAAGCCAAACCGAGAAAAGGGACCTGATTTACAAATTTTACGTGACACTTTTGAGCTTAACCTTTAACTAGATTCACGAAATTTGCGAAGCTTGACCTTTAAACTCGTTTATATATCCTCTGTACAACATAACATTTCATTCTTTCATTAATTGATATTATTGTTGCTACCATCGTTGGCGTTAATTATTAGAGCAACGGTGAGTCTGATTATTGTAGTTATTAGTAAAAGTAGCAACAAAGTATTTGGCGCTCTAACGGTGGGCTCGATTCACGATTAAAATTCGATTCATTTTGGAAAGTTAAATTTTTGGTGAAAATAATAAAATGGCAAATCAGAATTTTGTGTCTCGATCTATGCCCATTCGTCAGTTGATAGATTTAGTGAGTGAGAAATTAGCTTCACAAATTCAGGAAACGTCTGAGATGAGTGAGCCTGGAATAAATAAGGAGCTTTCTAATTCAGAAAATTGTTTAGAATTAGAAAATTCAATTCATTTGAAAAATAATTTGTTAAGTAGAATTAATCAGGCAGTAAATGTTTTGGAAACACAGAACTATCAGTGGGATACGTTGCAGAGGTCTCTTAGTAATAGTGACTTAGAGGAAGAATTGAAAATATATGAGAGTTATTGTCAGAAGCGTCCTAGCTTTATTCAACTTATAGTTCAAGGTAGAGAAATTTGTCTTACCTTGGAATCAGAGATAGTAGAGATTAAAGAGTTAATAATGAAGCTAGGAGGTTCGGCAATAACTAATTTCTCTGTAACGAATAATCCTATGATGAGTTTTGCTTCTCCACAAACTGAAAATGTACGAGTTCAGCTGCCAAAATTGAGTTTACCACTATTTTTTGGTGATCCCTTACAATGGACGTCTTTTTGGGATGCTTACAATGCTGCCGTTCATAGGCAAGAAATTCCTCCAGTCCAAAAATTTAATTATCTATTGAATTGTGTGAAAGGATCAGCATATAAAGCTATTCAAGGAATAGCAGTGACGAATGCAACGTATCCCGATGCTATTGAGATTTTAAAAAATAGATTTGGTGATAATAAAATTATAAAAAGAGGACTTTATTCACAATTAAAATCTTTATCTAAATCTAGTAATAAAACGACAGATTTAAGGAGAACTTTAGAAGGTATTGAGAGAATAACTAGACAGTTACGAAGTTTACATGAAGATTTAGATCAGCCAGCTCTGATGATGTTAGTGTTAGAGAAAATACCCACTGACATTTTGATTAAACTTGGGGAGATGAAAGCTTCGAATAAAGAATGGACTATAGATTTGTTGAGTAAATGTTTAAACGAAATAATTCGGAATAAAGAAGAAGCGTATCAGATTTCTGGTTTTGAAAATAAAATAAATCATGATCATAATTATAGTTTTAATCGTGATAAACGAATGAATCAAAATAAGGTCATAACCGATTCTTTTGTTCATGCTTCGCAGAATAAATCTAAAGCTGTGAATGTTTTAAACTCAGATAACTTAGTTAAAAGAAGAGGAGCATTGATTTGTATATTTTGTGGGGACGATCATTGGAATGATTCTTGTCCGCAATATACTGTTGAACAGCGTAAACAAAAATTAATTGAAAAGAAATTATGTTTTAAATGCTTTAAATCTGGCCATCAGGTTAAAGAATGTAGATTTAATGTACCTTGTACTTATTGTAAAGGTGTTAATCATAATAGAGCGTTATGTTATCGTAAATCAGAAAATAAAGGATTTTACGGCATTAATAAATCAGAAAAGAAAGAGTTAGAATTTACCTTGAATTCTGTTGGTTTCCAGAATGAGAAAGAGAGTGAAAAATGCGACGTTACCCCAGTAAATGTTGTTGATACTTCTTGTACTACATTTTCTGATTGTGAAACACGTGTGATCGAGAATAATAGTTCAGATAACGTTAAATTGTTAACAACGACTGTAGCAGTGATTAATTTAGAAACAAAAGACAGTTTTAAGGTCAATGTTTTTATAGACTCTGGTAGTCAAAAATCGTATTTGACAAATAATTTAAAGGAAAAAATGAAACTAAAGTGTGAATATAAAGAAGTACTTTCGGTTTACACATTTGCTTCGACATCTCCACAGCTGATAGAAAGTTCTGTTGTTAATTTTGGAGTTATGCTCAGTGATGGTTCGATGAAATGCGTAAAAATGAATACTGTGGATCACTTGACGAAAAGAATAAAGCAAGCTAATCTAGAGAAGCGCGATAAAGAATTTTTAACGAAATTTAAGATAAATCATTATTTGTCGAATAAAGAAACTTCTGTTCAGCCTGATATTTTAATTGGAATGGATTATTTCTGGGATTTAATGGAAAACGCTCAAACGATAAAGTTACCATCTGGCTTATACTTAATTACGTCAAAAATTGGCTTCTTGTTATCTGGCAAAAAGGTTGATGATGAAAATCTGTGTTGTGAAAGCCTAAGTGCAATCAGTTTCTCGAATGAAAATTTCGATGAAAAGGAATTTAATTTAGAAAAATTCTGGACGTTAGAAAGCATCGGAATTCACGATTATTCGAATATAACTGAGAATGAAATAGCTCTGAAATCTTTTAATGATTCTATCGAATTAAATGAAATTACTAAGCGTTATCAGATCAGTTGGCCTTGGAGAGAAAATAAAAACGATTTACCAGACAATTTTGGTCTAGCGCTTGGAAGATTTAAATCGGTAGCTAAGAGATTTAAGGAAAATAATGATATATTGCTAAAATATTCGTCAATTATTGACGAACAATTAGAAAAAGGAATAATTGAAAGAGTAACAAAGGATGATTCATATACCTTAAAACATTATTTGCCTCATCATCCAGTTGTCACACCACAAAAAACAACTACGAAAGTTAGAATAGTATACGATGCTTCAGCAAGGTCGAAAAAATCGGCTTTGAGTTTGAACAACTGCCTCTTCCCAGGTCCTGTTATTATGCCAGATTTATGCGGTGTTTTGATGCGGTTTCGATTGAATCCGTTAGCTATAGTAGCTGATGTTGAAAAGGCTTTCTTACAAATTGAAATTAAAGAAAACGACCGAGATGTTACGAGATTTTTGTGGTTTAAAGAAGTAAATAATCCAGAAGTTGAAAATAACATTGAAATCTATCGGTTTTGCAGAGTTCCTTTCGGTCTAAATTGTAGTCCTTTTATTCTGAACGCAACACTGAAACATCATTTGACTATTGCTAAGACTCCATATGCCTTACAAGCCTCAAATAACTTGTACATTGATAACCTAATAACAGGAGTTAAGAATGATGAAGAAGCAGTAAAGTTTTATAAAGAAATGAAGAAGCTTTTTGAGAATGCTAATATGAATATGAGAGAGTGGAATTCGAATTCGAGTGATTTTATGAATAATATATCAGAAAGAGATAGAGCTCATGAAGAATGCACAAAAGTGTTGGGTGTAAAATGGAATACGAATGAAGATACGCTAATGTTTGAAATTCACACTGAAAATAAAGACCTTGCTAAAAATACGAAAAGAGAAATTTTAAAGCAGCTTGCGAGTATTTTTGATCCTTTGGGTATTTTAACTCCATTAACGATGCAAGGAAAGCATTTCATCCAAAAACTTTGGAGAGAAAAAATTCTTTGGGATGAAGATTTATCGGAAGAAAAGTTAAAAGAATGGAATGAACTAATTAATAAATGGAAGAGAGTTTCTAATATGACGATTCCGAGATTAATTCTATCTGCTTCCGAAAATTCCGAATATACTCTAGTAACTTTTGTGGATGCTTCTAAGCTAGCTTATTCAGCAGTCATTTATTTAGTGACGAATAATAGAAACGTGATAAAAAGTGATATTATTTATTCTAAAAATAGATTAGCTCCATTGAAAGACATTACGATACCGAGGTTGGAACTTATGGGAGCGGTCATTGGAAAAAGAGCTTTAGACTTTGTTTCTGAACAAATAGAGATGAATATAAAGAAAAAATATATTTTTTCTGACTCACGCTGTGTATTGTGCTGGCTAAAATCAACGAAACCATTAAGCGTTTTTGTTGCGAATAGAATAAAAGAACTAAAGAAAGATAAGAATTTAAATTTTCAATACGTGAAAAGTAGTGAAAATCCTGCTGACATTACTACCAGATTTGTGAATATTGACGATTTTGATCAATCTCTCTGGTTTCATGGCCCCAAATGGCTCTCCGAGCCAGAAATCAAATGGCCAAATTTTGAAATTACCGATTCAGAAAATGAAACATCAGAATATGAAGTTCATAGCGAAGAAATTGGTGAATCAGTTTCAAATGCAGCTGAAATGAAAGCTGAGGATTGCTGCTTTGATATTAGTAGATTATCTTCTTTTTGAAAGCAAAACGAACGTTGATATACGTATTACGCTTTATTAAGTCGAAACTAAATTACAGAGTTGAGAATTTGCCAGAATTTTTGAGAAAAATAAATACTACGGGACCTTTTACAGTAGACGAATTTAAAGCGGTTGAGACAGTTTTAATGAAACAGTGTCAGCAACGATGTTTTGATGAGAGCGATAAAAAATCTGAGGTGATTTTTCGCCAGTTAGGTGTGAAAAAAGATAATGAAGGAATTCTTAGATGCTACGGACGTTTAAATAATTCTGAGTTGAGCGACGATACTAAATATCCGATTCTGTTGCCTTCTAAAGATCATTTGACAAATTTAATTGTACTCGAAGAGCACAAAGAAAATATGCATTTTGGTATTTCACATACTTTATCAGTTATTAGGAAGAAATTTTGGATTTTAAAAGGAAGAACTACTGTGAAGAGAATTTTGAAAAATTGTCTTATTTGCAGGAAGTATACAGCAGGCCCATTTAAGCAACCGTTATTTGCTCAGTTACCTAAGGAGCGAGTTAATAAGGCAACGCCTTTTCAGTACATAGGATTAGACTATTTTGGTCCATTTAAAATTAAAGATAGTGATAACGAAACAAAATATTGGGTATGTCTTTTCACCTGTCTTGTAACAAGAGCAATTCATTTAGAATATGCTAAAAATTTGACCGCAATGACTTTTTTGAATTGTCTCAGAAGATTTATTTCCAGAAGGCAGAAGCCAGATAAAATAATTTCTGATAATGCGGCTCATTTTAAATTGACAGAAAAGGCTATTCGTGATACGTGGCCTGAACATCTACCTGCAGAAATAAGAAATTATTGTTCATCAAAGGGTATTCGTTGGGTCTTTATACCTGAATTTGCACCATGGGAAGGTGGTTTCTATGAACGATTAATAGGAACAGTGAAGCAGGGACTGAAACGCTCAATTGGTAGAATTTCTCTGAGTACTGAGGAATTTTTGACGCTGTTAACTGAAATCGAAGCAGTTGTAAATTCACGTCCTTTGATTTATGAAGTGAATGAATTAGACACTCAAAGTTTGAGACCTATTGATCTTATAAGTCCAGGAACAAAAATTGGTACTCCAAATTTAGAAGAAGATCACGATGATCCTTACTTTACACCACCATTTGAATTGAGTTCAACCAAAAATTTAATAAATTATTGGAAAGAGACTCAGAGAAATTTAGACATATTTTGGAATATTTGGCATGATAATTATTTAACAAGTCTAAGAGAAAGATATCAAATAGATCATAATCATCCTCGAATTTATAATGCGGAGAATCCAAAGGAGAATCAAATTGTTTTGATTCGTGAAGAAAACGTTCCTAGAGGTTTCTGGAAATTAGGAAAAATCGTAAAATTGAACGAAAGCAAAGATAATATGATTCGATCAGTTAATGTAGAAACGATTAATAAACGCGTCATTAAAAGACCAGTTAATGCATTATATCCGTTAGAAATAAATGACGTGGATGATGAGGATAATAATAGAAATGATAGAAATGAAACTAATGAGACAACGAGTCCGAGAAATTCGAGAAGAACGACAACTTTTAACATTTTTGGACACAAAATTACTACTATGTTGCTTTTACTGCTAGTAATTTTCGTAAAACAATGCGATACGAGTGAGGATGAATCATCAAACGAAGACTACCCTTTGGTTCCTCTCTCTGCCTCATTTTTGTCCCAAATAGAAGAATCTAATGTAGAATCATGTTCTGTATCTGATAGTGATATAATTCATATTCAAACGTGTGTTCAAGAAGGAATCATAATAAGACGCTTAATAAATTCTGATAATGTATGTGCAACTAAATTAATGTGTCCTTTAGGACAACATATTAGTGATTCTGGAACATGTAAAAGCGCATGTAAATGTCCGCCATGGGCGACTGGTTGTACTTTCAAGGTTTTGAATAATATTACTCTTCCAAAAAATATGAAAAGAATTTTAGAAAGATCTGTGCCTACTATATGCTCATTTGAATTAACAGATAAATGTTCACAGAAATTGATAACTGGTGAAATGAATCAAATTCAATTATATAATAATAAAACATATTATGTTCAAGATTTACAATTAGCTTATCAAACTGGCACGGATCAGTATTATATTTGCGTGGGGGAGGGCCCACTTACAGTGGGTACCCCAGAATTTTGTAAAAAATTTAATTGTACTGCTTTTGGAGTTGGTCAAAAATTTTGTTACTTTGATTCATACGATATAGTGAAATTTGTGAATGAGGATGGCGAGATTCCGATTTTTGCGTGGGGTTCAGTGAAGGTGTCATATTATCGTCATAAGGATAATATTAATCTGTTTAAGCAAGCGACTTGTGTTACTTGTAAACTTACGTGCATTCAAGGAGGAGTACTTGTAGAATTAGAGGAGTATATTGAAGCCATAGAAGTTTGTGCGAAACCCTATTGTTATTCAATTAATTTTCCGAGTAAAAATCAAGAAATTATGTTTCCACCAGACGTTGAGCTCAAAAATCACGAGTTTTTGTTGAAAATTTGGAATAATGGTGTCATTGTTAAAACAATGACAAAAACTTGTGAAGCTCAACCGTTTTGTGAGATGATTAAATGTATTTTCTGCTTAGAATTGCTCCATAATCCTCATTGTAGTCCAACAGGATACTTCTTATTGATTTGTGCCTTATGCTACATACTTTCGGGATCAATATATTATATATTTAAAATCTCAGTACAGATGTGTAAGGTATTATCATTTGTCATCAGAATATTGATTAAATTATTCCATATACTTTATGTTTGCTGTTTCCGTAAAGTAATTAACAGGACGAATCAAAATTGGCAAAGAAATAGTTATAAAACATTAAATTATAAAGCTTTAATAGTAATTATTTGTTTGAGTTGTATTTTCGTGGTAAATGGTTGCACACAAGTAACCTCATTGACAGCAGAGAGGTCTTATTGTACGGAAGACAGTGAAGATAAATTAGAGTGTGTCATAACGGAAACAACAAGATTATCTTTAGTACCTCAAGGTCAAGACTCTTGTTTATTAATAAAAGATAAAAATGGGAATGCTATTGGTAATCTTGCGATAGAAGTTGAAAGTATTGATCTAATTTGCAAGAAAAATAGTGATTATTTTTCGAGATCATATAAAATGCATGTGGAATCAGCAAAAGTTTGTAATTGGAGAGGTTCATGTTATGGTGATAAATGCATAGAAACGACAGTAGACACGAAAATTGATGAGATTTCAGAGGAAGCTTATAAATATCCTGGATTTACGTATTGTACAGAATCCTGCGGATGTGCGGCATGTAGCTGTTTTTATTGTTCTCCAGCTTGTCTTTTTTATAGAATTTTTGCAAAACCGACTTCTGATAATATTTTTGAAATTTTCTCGTGTCCGACTTGGGAATATAAGGTGGAAATAACTGTAAGAATAAATATGAAGAACGAACAAGAAAAAGAAACTTTCACGTTAATGCCCGGGACATCTGCTGAATGGAAAAATCTAGTTCTTAGTCTTCCATCTATAAGCATGCCACAGATTCCGTTATTAGGAATGCAATTTCTAACAGATGGAAAAAGAGTGTCATTAATAAGAGCATCTGCTTCCGGTCAACCTGTTGCAGGGACAATAGGACAACTACAGTGTCCAGATAGAGAAAAAGCTAAGAAATTTGACTGTTTTTTATCATTTAATCCATGTCAATGTCAAGGAAGAGATAGTCGAGTAGCTTGTACATGCACTGATCAGATTCTTGAATCAATATTTGATAAAAAAGAATTTCTTTTGCCTTTGAATACACATGGAGTGACACTTATTGCAAATGATGAGCTAGTAGCGGCCAAATTTCACCACTTAACTGCTTTAGAGTTACAATTAGATCTGAAAGGATTCCATTTAGTGACAAAAATTCAGAAAAATATGTGTCAAGTTCAGATATTAAAATTTGGTGGTTGTTATAATTGTCTGACAGGTGCGAAATTAGAATATCTATGTAAAACTGATTTTGGCGAAGCATTAGCTCATATATCTTGTGGAGAAACTACGTTTGCTGTAACGTGCACAGCTAGTGGCATTAGTTCTAGTACGATCCTTAATTTTAATAAAGCTAATATTAATGAGAATTGTACTGTGAAATGTCCAGCTGGATTGAGTGAATTTTCGATGAATGGTGTCTTAGTTTATATCGAAAAGGAAAGAATTAATAATTTATCGAATATAATTGCATCAGTGAATATGACAGAAACTGAAGATAGTTATACATTTGACTTTAATTTTGACTTTTTGAAGACGAATTGGATGAAAACAGTAATAAGTGTAATAGTGGCTCTTGTTTTGGTCATTATAACTATAATTCTATTCCCATATTTGCTTCAATTGCTAGGCATGATTTTTCGATTAATGAGATGGCCGAAAAAACGTATAAAATCAAGTAAAAAAATTTGGTAGTCATTAATATGACCAAATTTGTAAAGAAAAATTATGTAATAAATATTTGTACGATATACATGAATTTATTAAAATATATATATGTATATATATCGAAATAAATATAGATAATACAGTCTAATACAGTAACCTCTTTGGGAAAATTGATAGAAGGGTCAATAAGTTCAATCAAATGAATCCTCATAAAGAGTAAAGAGTTAAGATTATTCATTGCCTACATGTTGCAGAATGGAGCTCACAGTAGACTTTCAGTCTACAGATTATTATCCGGTGATTAACTTTGTGAGCAAGCTGCGAAATATAATACGCGAAGAAAAGTACGGCCTTCATACACGGCAAACTGCGAGTCAACGTTTGGCCTTTGAAATCAAAAATGGAGTCGGGCGATGGTCGCTAGAAAAGAAGAAGAATTTAAGCTTATTGACCATATTGAGTCCCATGACGCGAGTATTGCAAGTTGTAATGCGTAGATCAGGAGCAGAGCAACTCGAATTCGGAGATAATAAATATGGAAGAATTCGTTCAGTGAAGATAGATTGCGGAATAGCCGAAGAGAGATTAAGCAGCCTCACAGTAGCAATAAGCCACGAATTAAAGGAAGATGAAGAAATCGACACAGACGAAATGTGCGAGTATTTTAAATTGATGTGCTTGAATGACGACAAAAACAAACAGGGTATTATGTTAATGACGAAAGAAGACAAGCTTAAAGAGTTGAATGACATGGCTAACAGAGGAAATGAAAACCATTCACTCGAAACCGAGCAACGGAATACTTTATATGAAGTGTTATTCGTGTCTACTGGAGCAGGCTTGTATAAGGCGGCTATCGACATGTCGTTGAAGTTGCGCGATTATTTCAAAATTCCAGTAGCAGAAATCAGCGACACGACTGAATTGGAAGCGTATTGTACCATTAAAGGAGTAGTGTTTGGTCGTAACCTGATGAATTGCAGTTTGGGCGAAAGGTGGTGTTATAGCTTACGAAAGGCAGAAAAAATTAGAAAAATTTTGTACGAAGTTCAGAAGGTGATGGAAGCAGTTGATATAAACAAGATAATTATCGGTTTTTGAGGAAGTTTTAAGTACAATTGGAGATATTTTTTGGGCGTTTACACATATACGAATTATTCATACTTTGGGGTTCTTTAAAAGACGATTTATGCTTATTATGCGCATTTTATAGCATTAAATAAATAGTAATCAGAGTCAGGAATTGAGATATAACTTAAATATAATTATGCGTTTGATATTCTCTAAAAGATTGATGCAAAAATGTGTCTAAAAATTAAGGATAGATATCTTTTATAGGAATGTTTCCGGTTATTTGTACGATTTGCGGGAAGTATGGTCATAAAAGCGAGATGTGTTGGCATAAACGCAGTTTAATGAATCACGTACGAAGATGTTTTATCTGCAAGGGTACAAATCACATAGCTTCTCAATGTTGGCACAATAACTGCCGCAAATCGTTCAACATGGGCATTAACCGTCAAAATACTGGGTTTCGACCAAGGGAGAAAAATTTCATGAATTTCGATTATAAGAAGAAAAGTGATTCTAGTCAACTACATAAAGAATGCTACATGTGTCCCTGTGTACAACAAATTAAGAAACAAGAAAATGATATGCAAGGTGACAATAAGGAGAAGAATGGTTACTGTGAAGAAATAGAAGATGAGGAAGTAGAATGTGAAAGGAAGAAATTCTATAATGAAAGAAACTAATATTTTACGTGTGTATTTTTTCTTTTACTTGGGGAATGTTGCGAAACGTCGCAAATTATTTAGCAATTATCATGATACTGTATGTATGAATGTTTATAATTTTACGATATAAACGGTCTGATTGATAAAGTATACGAATTAGAATATACACACACATTAATATGCATGTGCAAGAAAAATTTAACGATGATTAGCTTGAATAATTCATGCGTGAGCTTACGTGACAAAGCAAGAATTTGTCACAGTATCAACCTTTCGTACGTAAAAGTCAACCGCTAACCTTTAACAACCTACGTCAATGATCAAGTTTTGCTTTCAACCAAATCCGGTGACACGTCAATCATACGACCCACGCGCACAAGCCAAACCGAGAAAAGGGACCTGATTTACAAATTTTACGTGACACTTTTGAGCTTAACCTTTAACTAGATTCACGAAATTTGCGAAGCTTGACCTTTAAACTCGTTTATATATCCTCTGTACAACATAACATTTCATTCTTTCATTAATTGATATTATTGTTGCTACCATCGTTGGCGTTAATTATTAGAGCAACGGTGAGTCTGATTATTGTAGTTATTAGTAAAAGTAGCAACATTAAGCGCGCCTGAGCTGTTGTGTAGGCGGCTATGACTGGGTTCGTATTTCCCATCACTTCGGCGAAATCGTCATCTTTTGCATGTGTCACTGCCATCATGTTCTCATTAATGGCGTTTATCGAGTAAATGACATTTGTTGGATCAAAAACCAAGTCAAAGTATGGTTCGGGCTCTGTGAAAAAGGAAACTTTGGTCATGTTGTTTCTTTGACCAAATTTTCCCCAAAAAGAATTAAGCATTAGCTTTGCTAATGATCTTAGGCCCGAATTTTTTGAGATTTTAGCCGCATCCAATGATATTCCTTCATGCTGTTTGTATTCCGCTATGTATTTTGCTTTGTCATCATCCGATTTTACCCAAGCAGGCCATCCATCCGATTCCTGCTTCAATTTCATGAATTTATTGATGTATTCCGTAAATAGACCGCCATCTGGGTTGGTAATGGGATCGTATTTTTCCGATTCTTCGTAATGCCATACTTCGTAAATTTCTAAATTTTTGTAGCCGAGTTCAAGGGCTTTGTAGATCTCGATACTTACCCAAGCACCTACTAGAGCACGATCTTCATCATTGTGCTCGCATTGATCTTGTTGATGCGTTTCAGTGCATGTTCGGCATAGGGGAAAATATAATTTTTCCCCAAATCGGTATGGCAACACTGGGTGGTATAGGCCTTTAGGTGGTAAAATTTTGGCCTTGATTAGTCCTTCATATGGTCGCTTTTCAGCCGTAATTTCTGAAAAGTTTTCCGTCAAAATCTGAGGATGTCCAATCGGGTAAACGCCATATTTGTTAACAGTCGGGTAAAGACTGCATATGTCTGTATAACTGATTTTTTCCATGGGAGCGCCGTTTTGATCCCTCTTGATCTTTTCAAGCAATTTTATGGCATTTGTTCTTCCACCATAAAATGCTTCCCTGGGATCCATCGGGTCTACAATCTTGATTGAGCTGAAAAATTTTCTCATTTCAAAATTTGATCTTAGTTCTCTGTTCAGCTCGCATTCCCACATTTCCGTTACCATGTAGCCTTGAGCCTCTATTGCTTTTCGCCGCCTTATTGTGTTTTGGTATGCCTCTTCCGCCGTTGTGATTTGGTCGGCTGTAAGTTTAGTCCGCTTTTTCATGCACTTCGGACAACCGTGCCAGTAACAGCCATTATATTCGTACACATTCTTGTCATGTACGCCATCAACTCGGTAGTCGCCAATTTTTTGTTCGCCCATGTTTCGCGCATGTCTGATATTAATTTTTTGCGCTTCGCTCAGCCACTTTAGCCATTTGATCGCCGTAATCGATTGTTTTTCGGCTCTCCTGTAGCCACCATGCGGCACTATGCCGATTGTATTTGCTTGCAAATAAGTTGATCTAAAAACTTTATTGCAAGCACTGGCGATTGTCAATGATGTTTCAAACGGGTCAATGCCCGTTTCCGCCATGAATAATTTTTTGAAATTTTAGGCAGCACCGCCTCAAAATGTCAACATCAGACTCGCAGTAGGCCAAAAGTTCAGATCTAAAATTGAACATTTTGCCTTTTTTGCTCTTTGTGCCATTTGTAAAATTCCTCTCGGTTCTTAGGGTTCATTGTAGCCGGGGAGTAGTACCATGCATCCGGCCACTCACCCTCATAATTTTCATTTTTCGCCGTGTTGTAAAGATGCGGAAAATGGCCTTTTTTGAGTTCTGGCTCATCAAAAGTTTTTGGTAATGCTGATAGAGCCATTGGTAGGAAATTGTAAGAGTCAATCACTTTCAGTGAGCCTGCTGTTAAGCTCATAATTTCCAGCCCACGGGTGACTATTGTGGGCACTACGGCCTGTTTGAACAGATATTTCAAGATGAAGTGACCGTCAAAGCCTTTTGCATTGTGTGCAATGGCTGTTGTATTTTCTAGGCCAAACAGGAAATTGCAAAATTCAATTTCGCAGTTCTTTCCTGAAAATAATCGGCGATTCTCGCCGCAATGTTCGCAAAGTCCGAGTGGTCCATCCTTGCATTTCATGCACACTACATGAGCAATGCACAAGTTTGGCTCATGCTCTAGTCGAACTCCAGCTTTAGTATTGCCACAGATCTTTTCCTGGCGCGTTTCAAAATCGAAAAACACGTACTTTGTGTTTTTCTTTTCATCCTTTTCAATTTCTAACAGTTTCATGTAACATTTATGATCGTTTTTAGGCACATCCATTTTACAAATCTTGCAATAAAATTGACCACATTTATGTTTCCGTATTCTATCGGCTCTATTAATGTGCAGGCCGCATTTTTCACACCGTTTCATTTGCTGGCAAATTGATGTTCCATTTTTGCCAACTTTTTTATGTCTGTCAAAGCATTGCTGGCCTCTGAAGAGTCGGCCACAGTCTTTGCATTCTATCAGAGCAATGTTTGGACATATAGGTCCATGACAACAAGGGCAAACTCTGGAGCAGCGGTGCTCGTTTTTGTTATTGTATCCCTTATTGCACGCTTCGCAAAAATATCCACGGTTCATAAAGCCAGCTATACTACCAATAACATCAAAATGATTGTCATGATGGTAAAGATGAAGGACCTTTCCAGCTAAAGGTCCTTCAAAAACTATGGCGTTGCAAAAGTCTGCACTGAACACCTTGATCTGGTATTCAGGCAAGGCTTGTTGGAAAGCCTGCAATTCAGGTATGCCAAAGGGGCCTGTGTGATCTTGAAGACCCGCCTTAGTCATTAATTCTAGTGCCGCTTTCTCCTGTGCTCTCCTTTTTGGCGTGTCTTTTTTGCACATGTTTTTATATCGCCATTCTAAGGTCTTATCATCAGGATTGATCATGTTCTCTAATCGCGCCTTGGCCACAACAAGTGCACGCGGTAAACATAGGTCGTCATCATTTTTAATCCTCACGAAGCACTTTTTAGCTTTCATTTCTTTTTCTAAATTTACAAATCTTCGTTTATGTTGACCAGAACCAGTAGGCGGACTCACTCGCACTATCCGTATTTGAGTATCTGGCTGCTCAAGCTGAATCGCCTCATTTGATTGTAAAATCCGCTCAATAGTGTGCATGATCTGCTCGCCTTTGATCTCTGCACCCTTCCTAAACGGTATTATGGCCGGCTTCTTGAGATTCGGGTGGGTAAATTGAATACCCACCATGTCCGTTGAATTGCCAACAATCTTCGAGATCGCATCATTAAAGATCTCTGGTAAATCTCGTTCTAGGTTCAAATCGTCCAAATTCTGGAAAGTTAATGGATAAGAGCGACCTTCAGTATTGAATCGCTTTATCCTCTGAGCCTCTGGCTCCCCCAGTTCATAAAAATAGTCTGGGGCGAACCACTCATCGACCATTTCCAATTCTTGTGAGGTGCTAGGAAGCACCACATCTTTCAACCCATCATCCTCGTTCCACTCATCAACAATTTCAAGATCATCAAACTGTGACATTTTCAAATTTCTTCCAAGTACAATTTTTAATAAATTTGAGAGAGAAATGTAAGAACCGACTGCTCAGTGCAACTTTTTGAGAAAGACTAAATTATCCTTATTCAAAAGTGTGTAGAAAGTATAGGCTGATCAATAGAAGTTTCTTTGTATTTCGCACTTTCAAAAATTCAGAGAGCACTTTCAAAGAACCGACCGCTCGATGCAACAAAATTGGTATGAATACAAAATTTTTAATTCCCCTCCCTTTATATAGCCTCGAAAATTGGCACCTCGCCAAGTCATGTGTTGCATAAAAACTTGTCTAGACAGGTGTCACACGATATCTCATAAAAAATTCGCGCTTCGCCGAATCACATGTTGTATAAAAAAACTTGGCACTTTGCCGAGTCATACGTTGCATAAAAAACCAAGTGCGATGCGAGTTGCTTGCTTGCTGTGACGAATAAGTGAGAATGCGTGGGCGGATTAGGAAGCGCGCTAGTAGCAGAGTCAGTCCAAACAGAGTCTCTATGCTTTAGCACTGTATATGCTTCAGCACGGAGACTCTGAAAGGTCCGGCATTACTACTGCAGTGTATGGAACCCCTCTTATCTTAGTGATATAGATCGACTGGAAGCTGTTCAACGTAGATTCACTAAATATATTTTTGGTTATAATAATATTCTTTCTTACGAGGATCGTCTAATACAACTTAAATTGTGCAGACTTGAATTAAGATGCTTGCAGATTTGTCTGTGTATGATGTATCAGATTATTTGTCATAAATCATGTTTAGAAGCTGAGGATTTTTTTTGCATTTAATCATAATATTACCCGCAGCCTTAATAGATTTAAATTAGTTATAAGTGTTGTACATTCTACTTTAGAAAAGTTTGATTTCTTTTAACAAATGCGTCGCAGCCTGACTTCATTGTATCTTCCCCTAACCTAAACATATTTGAATCCAGGTTAGTAAACTTTGATTTATCAAGACATCTTGTGAGGCGCGCGTAAAAATTGTCATTACATTGACTCGCATGTCCCATTACTAATTTGATCTATTATGTAACTCGTCAATCCGTATTTTATCACTTTGGTTGATTAGTAATAAAATTTTTTCCTTTTCTTTCTTTTATTCCTTAATATGCCGATCTATTGTTGTGATGCACGAACATATTGATTATCATATCAGTTTAAACCGCGTTTGCTATCAATGTAAAAACTTTTGATCCATGCTCGTGATTTCCTGAAATATAATATAACACGGGTAGTCGTTTTACGAAAACCTGTGCCCTGCATTAAATGCAGCTTATTGTGGAAGAACCATGTATGTAGCAGAGGTGCTACTACACAGTTTGAAATGGATACTCTGAAGTTAAACCCGTGAGGTTAATGTTATATAGTTTCTCAATTATATTGAATATTAGCGCAGGAAGTGAGCAAGATTCCGAGTAGTTGCAGGGCCGGTCGCAGGATTTTTTCTTGGGGGGCTAACTAGTGCATTAGTTCATTCACAATTTATCGACCCTTTTTGTGTGTTTAAAGCAGCTAGGGGCACAAAATAATGTTGTTTTTGTGCATTTGTGATCATACCGTATCTTTTTCAGCCAAAAGATATATTTTTCTCAAACTTTGTTTCAAAAATATTTGTGGTTTTTTAATTTAAAATAACGTTTTAAACTTTATAAATCCAATTTTTTAAAACAAACCATGGTTATAGACTCAAAACTTACACATCACGCAATTACCAACAAACATATGTACATATAAGCAAATAAAATTTACCGCCAAAAACATTGTCACATTAAACAGAATCAAAGATCGGTAAGATCTATAAGATCATTTTTCCATTCTAAATGCAAATTCTGCCAGTATAAAGATATATGGAACACACAATTACTCATTCCGGCGGGAAGCGCCGTAATTTTTGCGAATTTCAGACCTATCGGCATACACATTGAGTAAAAACGTTAACTTTCCAGTATGATGGGGTTGGGACGATTCTCTATTTGTTCCTTTGGTCCCCCTTTGGTATTAAAAATTCTTTTTCAGTTTTGGGGGGGCTGTAGCCCCATAGCCCCCTTGGAAAGGCCATGTAGTCAGTTAGTACTATACACGCGACACAGAGCGAAAGATCCGGGAAACCGGCGCGGGTAAAATTTTGCTCATGTAATGGAAGGTATGCGGCCCCGACCGTTATTATTGGAGGTCTCCTAGTTCAAACTCTGAAGTTGTTTGCGCTCATGCTTCTCCTATAGGGGAAGGAAGGTAGCAGAGGTGCTACTACAATATTTGAAATGGATACTTTGAAGTTAAACCCGTGAGGTTAATGTTATATAGTTTCTCAATTTATCGAATATTAGCGCAGGAAGTGAGTAAGAGCCCGAGTAGTCGGTGAGTACTACACACGCGACACAGAGCGGAAGATCCGGGAAGCCGGTGCGGGTAAAATTTCGCTCACGTAACAGAAGGTAGGCGGCGCCGACCGTTACATTTGCAGTAAACCATTATGCATACCATTGCAACAGATCATGACAGTAACATATCTGTAGTTCTCGATCAGTTGTCACAATCTATCAGCTACAGTCTGTTTCACATAAGTATGCAGATTATGTGCATTTTCTGTTTCACATAAGTTTAGATTGTAGCATTGATTTGGTATAAAATTATCGTAATCCGTCGGCTTACTTTCGAAAAAATTCTTAAAATTTGACCCAAATATATGTGAAACAGATTATAACTGCAATAAATCCTTTGTTTGTTTGTTTGTTCGAAGATTTATTAAACTGTTACATTTACACCAGTGTAAAGTGGACTGCAGTCTGAATTCGGACAAATAAAGATTAAAAATATCTGAAGTGTACTGAACTGAAATATTTTATTGCAGAACGCACAATAATTACAAGAAATGATATTGAACTTGTATACTGTCGATAAAACGAATGACGAAATGCGACAAGCGAGTCACAATAATGACAATATTTTGCGCCTGCCCTTTTATAGTGTTTCACTCAACTTTGGTCTTCATAATCATGATTTTATTGTACCCTTTGGAATAACTATGCATAATTTCAGAAATTTTCGCATATACTATTTTTGTTTATATGGTTTATCATTACACTCTGTTAAAATTATGGTTTGGTAAACTGGACTCCGGTTACCTTGTAGACCATAGACGGGCAAGGTCTAAATTCTGGGGAGTCAAAAAGTGCCGAGGAATTTAAGGTGCAATTTTCGACGTTTCTCATCGAGTTCGACCCAATAGCAAAACATTTTTGGAAATTATATTTCTTTGGGTTCTTTCGAAAGGTCGGAGGTGGAGACAGTACACGCACATCTGCACGGCATGAAAATTCTGGGAGGGGTAAAATCATAGGTGGGCAGCACCAAAATTCTGGGGGGGGGTGAAAAAATTTTCAAAGGTC
This sequence comes from Mermis nigrescens, assembly GCA_036768485.1. Classification (NCBI taxonomy): domain Eukaryota; kingdom Metazoa; phylum Nematoda; class Enoplea; order Mermithida; family Mermithidae; genus Mermis; species Mermis nigrescens. The sequence goes on from JAVLUZ010000779.1 coordinate 58,737, forward strand.
AAAAAATGGTCCTAAAAGTGGTCGTATGGCGAAAAAACACCATTTTTCGACGTTTCTCATCAAGCACTATCCAATGGCATCAAAAAATCGCTTAAAAAGCAAAAAAAATTTTAAAAATTCGAATTCTGGGGGGTATTTTGATTTCTGGGGGAGGGTATTTCAACTTCTGGGGGGTGCATAGGTGCATACTCCCCAAACCCCCCACGCCCACGTGTGGGTAAAATCAATAAATTTTTCTATCGCCCTTTTCGGGTTCAAAAACGATGGATACGCGTCAAAAATATAATCTTTTTTGTTTCTTACGATGCTCTTTCTTCTTATACCAAAATTTTTGTGGGAAATTCAATATAATTCCGTAGGTAATAGTTTTGAAAAATGAGCTTGTTAAGCGAGAGTTGTAAACCAAGAGAAACTTAAAGTTTAAACATACCATTAAATTATGAAGAGAATTATAAAAGATTTTAAATTATAAGAAAATGAAGAAGGTGGGATTTTATAGCATCTACTATATATTTTTGAAAGTTTGTTTGTTTGTATGTATGTTCGTATGTTTGTGCCGGGTTGGCTCCGGCCCAATGAAATTTGGTGGGCTGATATTTTGGGCCGAGGTCGGTCCAATGGGGGAAGGAGCCATAGCGATCTTGAAATTTCGACAAACGCACCCATTGGCCCTGGGCAGGGAAGGAGCAGGGTTTGGCCCCTGTGCTTTAAGCCTCCACGATTTCGGGAGATGGCCGATTTTTTGCTATTTTTTTCAAAAATTAGTTTATACTGTTTGTATAGGGATACCCCGGCCAAGAGGAGCATGCCTGGCGACACTATGTACATTGTTATATGTTATAGCATTGGTCGGCACTGTGAAACATCAAAATACGGGTTTAACCAAATGATGCTATAACATAGGCAATTTTATAAGATAGGCATGGTATGAGATACTATGCGCAACAAGATAAGCAATGCTATAAGATAGGACGTGATATAAGATACTCTGTGCTACAGGATAGGCAATACTATAAGATAGGACGTGATATAAGACACCCCGTGCTACAAGATAGGCAATGCTATAAGATAGAACGTTATAAAAGATACCCCGTGCTACAAGATAGGCAATGCTATAAGATAGGAAGTGATATAAGATACCCCGAGCTGCAAGATAGGCAATGTTATAAGATAGTATGGGATATAAGATACCCTGTGCTACGAGATAGGCAATGCTATAAGATAGGTTTGGTATAGATACCCTGTCTGTGCCATAACATGCAGTGATATAAGATAGGAGATACCATCAGCTATAACATATCACGTGATATATGACACCCTTTGCTACAACAAACAAAAAATTTTTAAAACATCAAAAATATGGTTTGACCGAAAAAATTTTTCAAAACATCCTAAAACATCAAAAATATGGTTTGACGAAAAAAATTTTCCAAAACATCCCAAAACATCAAAAATATGGGTTTGATTAAAAAAAATTTTCCAAAACATCCTAAAACATCAAAAATATGGTTTGACGAAAAAAATTTTCCAAAACATCCCAAAACATCAACAATATGGGTTTTATTAAAAAATTTCCAGAACACCCCAGAACATCAAAAATATGATAATGGCTAAACAATTTTCAAAACCATTCTGTAACGTCAAAAATATGGATTTGATCAAAAAAAATGGTTGACAAAAGACATTTTAAAAAAATCCAAAAAATAAAATATGGTTTGTACCAACAATTTTTTTAGAAATATCCCAAAAACATCAAAAGTCTTGAAAAATAAAAAATACAAGAGACATATTAATTCCATATAGCTATCAGGCCTAAGTTCAGCCCGGGCAACGCCGGGCAGCTCAACTAGTACGTTATAAGATTGGATCGGACGCAATATAACCTATGCAGTGCTACAAGATGGGCAATGCTATAAGCAGGCACGTAGCTGACCCTCCTATTTTGGGGGGACCAACACCAATTTTGAGTGGTCTAAGCCAAAAATAGCACAAAATAACGTGTAAAAAGTCCTATCTTTCCGGTTTTTTTCTGAATTTTGGGTGGGTCTGGACCATACATGCACAGCATAGGAATTTGGGGAAGATGAAAACCTAAAGTGCCTTTTTTGGGCCCGAAAATGGCTGGTACGCGTAAAAAACATCGTTTTTGGCGGTTCTGACGATACTCTATCCTTCTGGCGCATAAAATCATGAAAAAAATTTTGAAAAAAGTTGAATAAATTGACCAATATATCGCTTAAAACATTAATATACTTATGGCGCGAAGCGCCAAAAATTTGGCGATTTTGAGCAAATAGATAACCAAAAACCCTTAAAAAGCACTTTTTCTACCAATTTTCAGGTAAGTTTAGGAAACTTTTGAAAAATCGCCAATTCTGGGTGGGAGGGTGAAAAATTTTTGTGGGGGGTGAAGCCCCCAAACCTCCCAAGATCATGTATGGTCCAGACCTCCCCCACCTCCAGTCCCCCCACAGCTACGTGCCTGGCTATAAGATAGGACATGAAATAAGATACTGTGTGCTACAAGATTGGCAATGCTATACAATAGGATGTGATAGATACCCTGTGCTACAGGATAGGCAATGCTATAAGATGGGACGTGATAAAAGACACCTGTGCTACAAGATAGGTAATGCTATAAGATAGGACGTGATACAAGATACCCCGTGCTATAAGATAGGACATGATACAAGATACCCCGTGCTATAAGATGGGACGTGATACAAGATACCCCGTGCTACAAGATAGGCAATGCTATAAGATAGGACGTGATTTAAGATACCCCTTGCTACAAGATATTCAATGCTATAAGATAGGGTGGGAAATAAGATACCCTGTGCTACAATTAGGCAATGCTATAAGATAGGTGTGATGTAAGATACCCGTGTTACAAGATAGGCAATGCTATAGGATAGGACTTAGTATAAGATACCCCGTGCATATAAGATAGGCACAGCTATAAGATAGGACATGATATAAGATACCATGTGCTACAAGATAGGCAATGCTATTAGATAGGACGTGATATAAGATACCCTGTGCTACAGGATAGGCAATACTATAAGATAGGACGTGATATAAGATACCCCATGCTACAAGATAGGCAATGCTATAAGATAAGATGGGATACAAGATACCCTGTGCTACAAGATAGGCAGTGCTATAAGATAGGTGTGATATAAGATACCCCGTGCTACAAGATAGGCAATGCTATAAGATAGGACGTAGTATAAGATACCCCGTGTTATAAGATAGGCAAAGCTATAAGATAGGACATGATATAAGATACCATGTGCTACAAAATAGGCAATGCTATAAGATAGGACGTGATATAAGATACCCTGTGCTACAGGATAGGCAATACTATAAGATAGGACTTGAGTTTACTTCAACAAACAAAAAATTTTTAAAACATCAAAATATATGGTTTGACCAAAAAACCTTCCAAATTATTCCAAAACATGAAAAATATGGGTTTGATCAAAAACATTTCGAGAACATCCCAGAGCATCAAAAATATGAATTCGGCTAAAAGAAGTTTCAAAACCATTCTGTAACGTTAAAAATATGGATTTGATCCAAAAAATGGACAACAAAAGACATTTTAAAAAAATCTAAAAAATTAAATATGGTTTTTACCAACAATGTTTTTTAGAAAATCCCAAAAACATCAAAAGTCCCGAAAAATAAAAAATACAGGAGACATAACAATTCCATATAGCTATCAGGCCTAAGTTCAGCTCGGGCAACGCCGGGCAGCTCAGCTAGTATAGTTATAAAATAGCTTTTTGGCGCAAAGAGCCGAAAAAATTGTCACTTTTGAACCGAATGATCACTAAAATGCTCAAGTCAAGACTTTCTGAAGAGTTTTTTTTGGCAAATCGCGAATAGCAAGGGGTCAGGGTAAAAATGTTTTTCTTCGGAGGGGGAAGAAACTTTAGCGGAAATTGGAAGCCCCACCCCAGCCACCCCAAGATTTGCTGGGTGTACTGCAGGAGCCCGTTTTGTGGTATGGTACATGTGTTTTTCTTCAGGTAATAAAATTAGGTGTTTTTATTTCTTTTAAAAAGATTCAAAGAAATGTTTTTTACTTTGTGTTTTTTTTTATTTTTTGCTGTTTTGTTTGGTTTTTATATCCTAGAAACATCAAAATAATTAGTTTTTCGTCCTTCCAGCCATAATCATGTGTACTTTCATTTGACCACAAATGCACAACGTAGCCGATCGGTACGGTGGGTTGCTTAGAGTTTTTAAGACAGATTGTCTCAAGAAGTTTTAAGTGCTGAAATAGCTTAAATGCTCTTAATTTACACTTTTTCGTAATTTTCAGGAATCTTTGCTTTAAAACTCTATTATTAAATTAAGGCGTCTTGTATTAATTCATTGTTCAGTAAAGAACTTCGTAGAAGTTCAATAGAAGTTCGATAAAGAACTTCGAAGAAGTTCTAACAGAAGTTCGATAAATAACTTTGACCGAAGTTCTATAGAAGATTGTCGAACTTCGATAAGACGCTAATCAAAGTTTGATAAATTTTTAAAAGAATTTCGATCGAACGCACATCGAAGTTCGTCGAATTTCGAGATGGAGTGCGACAAATCTTTAATTGAACTTCGATGTTGTGCAAATCGAAGTTCGACAGATCTTTTATAGATTTTCAACAAATATACAAATTGAAGTTCTAAGAGACCAAAAAATGAGGTCATATAACTTTGTGTGAGTTATATTATATAGTTATATATATATATATATATATATATATATATATATATATATATATATATATATATATATATATATATATATATATATATATATATATATATATATATATATATATATATATATATACAGATGACACTTTTTTTGTTTTTGAAATTCGCATTATTTATCGAACGGCAGTGTAAAGAGTGCGAAAATCTGGGGGTGAAAAAGCACTTTTTGGTCGAGTTTTCAACCTTCCTATGTCCGATACTAACTCCGGTTATGAGGTTTTTAAAATGTTTTCTGACAGAAATGTAGAGCGGATCAAGGGCTACATTCTGCATATAAGCAAAGTCTTCTATGCTCTATGGTGAGTTAGATCCTGGGGTTTAAAGTTTACACTCTAGTGGATGGTGTAAAAAAACGGATTTTAACTAAGATTTCTCTGCCAAATTTTTCCGCTTATGAGTCAGTGCAAATCGAAGACAGCATTAATAAAGTGCCTCACAGGGGCTAAACATCGCAGCAAACCGCATTTAAAAAAAACGCAATATTGAGTTATTTATCGGGGTGTAAAGTTCGAAATCAGAGGTAAAAAATGGGCTAAAAAACACGTTTTTTTCCGAAGTTTGATTAATAAATCATGCCAAATAATTTTTGCAACAGAATTTTGGCACACAGGAATGTACTACGATTTAAAAGCTACAAATTGTACCAAACCGAATTTCTTTAAACTCAATGGGGAGTTCGGTACGGAATTTTAAAGTTTACAGTGTTCTAAATGATGGAAAATACGTTTTTGTTGCGTTTTTTGTTCGCCACTTTCTCCGTCCAGAAGTCGGGATAAGTCTAATAGAATAAAAATAAAGTGCTTTATATCGGGTGCATGTCAAAGCAAATTGTCTATACATTAATATTTAGCGAGTGTAAAGTCAAAAATTTGGAGTTTTAAATGCGTTTCTGTCTTGTTTTTTCTGCCTGCTTCTCCGGTTACGAGTCAGGGACACGTTTATCAAGTCTAGAAATGGACCAGGAATCAAATTTGATATGCCAGTCTGGCGCATATGTTTACACTCTACGGTGTTGTAAAGTAGTTTACACCAATTGTTAGTTTGCCCATAGAACATTATGTAGACTTAATTTTTTCATAAATATTAATCGTAATATCGGAACAATATCAAAATTACGAATCTGACTAAAATCTTCTTTACACTAGGTGTTTACATGAAGTTTACACTACATATATATTTATCTTCGTTTTTGAGCATTCCTGAAACCTAATTTTTCTTGGAGCCTAGAAGTTTTCAAAGGATCAAATGTGAGACGTCACGTAGGCGCGTTTGTTTACATCCAACAGTGATGTAAAGTAGTTTACATTCATTGTTTATATGTCCTCAGACCATTGTAGAGACATAATTTTTTCATGAATGTTGATCATAATATCCGAGTAATTTTTTACACAGCATGTTAGCCTTTGTTCTAGAGCATTGCAAAAATCGAAATTTTTCCTGAGATATAAAAATTTACAGGGAATGAAATATATACGTCAATTGGGCGCGCTTGCTTACACTCAGCAGTATTGCAAAGTGGTTTAAACCTAATGTTTATTGTCTTTAAAACATTATGGAGACTCATTTTTCCATAAATGTTGAAAGAAATATCGGAGCAATATCAAAATTACGAATCCGACTAAAATATTCTTTACGCTATGTGTTTGTGTAAAGTTTACGTTACGTGTTAACCCTAATTCGATAGACTTGCAGAGACTTTGTAACTGAAGTCAAGAAATTTTCAAGGATTCATATGTGAGACATCAATTAAGTGAGTTTGTTTACCCTCAAAAGTAATCTAAAGTGATTTAAAAATTATGTTCAAGTGTCCTTAGATCATTGAAGAGATGTAATTTTGTCTTAAATGGGTTGCATTAAAGTTAAATCTTTCTTAGCCGTGTTTATAATATGTTTCACAAAATCTTGCACATGGAGAGCTATCGTTTAATTGATGTAAATTGCCTGCAAAAGTGGTTTAAAATGAACCAGCAATCACACTACTGTGCACAGAAGTCGACAAAGATATACAGCTTTATTGTAATCATGTACATTAATAAGCCGTAAACTGTTAGTATTCTCTACACCTAGTAGTTGTGTAAAGTTTGCACTATTCATTTGTTGTTAATATGTAGTCTATACTACAAATTTATTTTACTACCAAATCAAAGCGTTAGTGTTCCTTACATTTGATATTTGCGTGAAGTTTTTGAATTTTTGCCGAAAATCTTTGCCTTCTAATTTACCAACATCCCGCCTTTTCCATTTTCTTGAAGTTTAAAATCTTTTATAATTCTCTCATAATTTAATGGTGGGTTTTAACTTTAAGTTTCTCTTGGTTTACAACTCTCGCTTAGCAAGCTCATTTTTCAAAACTTTTTCATAGTGATCAGATTAGTTGCTTTTAGTTTGGAATTGGTGGACGGTCGTTATTTTATTACTCGGCTTAAATAAACCAAGTGACTATCTTTTGATTATTTTCTTCATCGCAAATTCAAACACCCAATTTTCAATTTGAAAATTGACCCAATTTTCAATTTGAAAATTGATCCAATTTTCAATTTGAAAATTGAAAATTGGGTGTTTTCAATTTCAAAAGTCACAACACATTGTGCTTGTGTATTGATTAGTGAGGATTTGCAATGTGAATTCGTTGGTTAAATTTTTGTGCTTGATTATAAGTGAACTGCACATTAAGAAGAAATAACTTAATGCAGTTTTAATTTGAAAATGGATGGTGTCAATAAGGTTGTCTTGTTTAAAAAGGATAATGCTGATGTTAAGAACAATATTGTTTTCCGCGTTCTTGGACTGTTGTCATTATTGTGGCATGTTACTGATTGTGTTTACTGACTGATGTACTGAAATCACGCTAATTAAAAGTAGTGTACTAGCAAAGAAAAATGCTCCGATGGAACAAAAAAGATGAATATACTTGGAATTGTGGATTATTATGGATGTAAAAGGAGGGGACTAGGAAAAATCTACCTAAAGTCGGAAAATCTGCTAAAAATCACACTTTCTCTAAGCAACGCAAAAAATCGATGTATATTCTGCGGCCTCTAAAAAAGTGTCTTTTTTAAATAATGTTCGAAGTTTCAGATAAGAGTGTATAAACGAAATCTATCAAGGTTACTTTTTTAAATTGCTGGCACCTGATTGATAGAAAACTAAGAGGTATTGTATTTAAAGTTGTTTTGTTTTATGAGCATTATAGCAAGCAAAGCAGGAGCCGATTGATTAGTGCACACAATCGTTTCGGGCATGCTAGTGTATCTACATTAAGTCTGTTTCAAGTCAACTTACGTGTTTCCTACTGTTTTTAACCAACCATGTCTTCAATTGTCTTCGATGTTTGCTATTTCATTCAATTGGCTTGGAAGACTGTTAGTTTACTTAATATCATTTCCCATAGCTACTGCATAGCTAACGTGCTGCTGTTTCAATCATTGTTATGGTTGAATATTTATTTTAATCTGTTGGCCGCAGAATATACATCGATTTTTTGCGTTGCTTAGAGAAAGTGTGATTTTTAGCAGATTTTCCGACTTTAGGTAGATTTTCCTAGTCCCTCCTTTTACATCCATAATAATCCACAATTCCAAGTATATTCATCTTTTTTGTTCCATCGGAGCATTTTTTCTTTGCTATATATATATATATATATATATATATATATATATATATATATATATATATATATATATATATATATATATATATATATATATATATATATATATATATATATCACTTAAATTTCAATTAATAGGCATGCATATACATGGTAAAACAAAAGGACCCAATACATGCAGTATGATACGACGATAAAGCAGCATGTAGGGAGCACACCTTGGCGTGGGGGGTTTAGGGGGGTATACACCCCCAGAAACCAAAAGACCCCCCAGAAATCAAAAGACCCCCCCCAGAATTCAATTTTTGAAAATTTTTCTCGTTTTCTCGCAATTTTTTGATGCCAATGGATAGTGCTTGATGAGAAACGTCGAAAAATGGTGTTTTTATCGCCATACCACCATGCTTAAGTCTATTTTTTGACCTTCAAAAAATCTTGCGCCCATCAGAATTTTCTTGCTGCCCACGTATGGTAGGGAGCGCACATTATGCTATATATCATTCCGAGTGCTTTAAGTCGTTAGTGCTTAATAATGGGGTTAGGGTTGGCTGCAATGACAGAAATCTATCCTACTGTAGTCCACGTATTTGAGGACGAGGTCAACATCACAAACCTACATACATACATACATATGCATATATTTACGCACTCCGTGCAAGCAGGCCCATAATAAGGCATAAATTGTTTCATCCTGAGTGGAGAAAAATCTGTTTTTCTTCCTCATAACGAAGTATGGTGGCAGGGCCTAAAGTTATAGTCTACAAAACGGAATTCCGGAATGAAATTAGGAAACTTTATTCAGGTTAGCCAATTTTAATTAATTGACTGAATTAGAAAAAAGGATGGGTATACAATATGCGAGATAATCAAAAACAAGATGGAAAAATCGAATTTTTATTCCATTTGTCTAGTGAACTAGGCGAATTAAATTGAAATGAAAGAAAGTCGGCACTCAAGAAAGTGTAGGCTGAAAATTTTTCGATATATGTACATACGTAGGTGCCTGATTTTCGGTTTTTTTGACAAATGTCCTTAATTTAAAAACAACTTCAGAATATATATGTCTACAGAATAATTATGTTGATTTTTGTACAATCAAATTCAATTAACGAACCATTTTCACTGTTTTAGCATTTGTTTTGAACCTTCAATGGTTTGCTTTATGATTTACGGAGTCTTATCAATTAGTAAAAATTGTTCAATTAAACACATAATCGTCAACATGGATGCATTAAATGAATGAGAACATCGGCTAATTGGCTTGACTACGAATACAAATGCCCGTTCGTTAGGTTGGGTTCCTAGGAAATATCGGTTCTTAGCTTTTCATATGAAAATATTAACCTGCACGTAAGTTGGACGGGGACGGACTGTGTGTTCTGTCCGTTTGACGATCAGTATAGCATCTTGCCTTAAATAAGGAGGTATTACCTACATGCCACGATTACATATCCAATGACCCTTATCGTGATGTGAGTCCTTTCTACTCGCCATTCTTTGATTCAACTCATAAATAAACTCAAGCGCACATTCATGATTTCCCACGTTATGTGTGCTTGCAATGCTTACGAATAAGATCTTATGGAAATGCTTGTTAGTTTTCTTGCAAGATCTGGGCCCGGTTGCTCGACTCGACCATTAACTAATGTTTACCTTAACGTTAATGGTCACCTTAACGCAACCATTAATTAATGGTCGCGTTAAGTCCGATTTCCACCTTAACGAAACCATTAAAAAAATCGGGTTGCTCGACTCAACCATTAAGCTCGACTTTAAGGGAAGTCTAATGGTCGATTTAAATTTCTGGTTGCTGGACTCCACCTTAGTGCAGCCATTAATTAAGGCTCAGTTTTTTAATGTCTACCTTAAAACCGGTTGCTCGACTGAAACCTTAACGCTCCCATTAAGCGTTTAATGGTTTCTTTAAGGTATATTGGGTTGCTGGGCTTCACCTTAACGACTTTAATGGTTTCGTTAAGGTTCATTCTTTAAGGTAGGTCGAGAGCTACATTAACGGACTCATTGATTGTTTTTCACATTAAAAATGGCGCTTCTTCCTATCGTTCCGATTTTTAATATTATGACAAGTTCTCGCCGATTCGAAGTCAAAGAAGTTCTTTGACTAATTTCAATGACGATGAATTTTATGACCGATTTAGATTTAGCAAGTTATCATTAATACTGAAGATTTCATAACAATAATATTAGTTTATCCTTTTTTCTACTTGCAGACAAGGCAACAATGAGCGCTGCCTACTGACAATGCGAATTGCAGAAAAATGGCTGATACAAACCTCATCTTTACATGAATAGAAATTTTTTTAACTATTAAATTTTTCCAACTACATAATTTTATGACAATTAAAACGCGATTCTTATAGAGACTTCATGTATGCAATTATCGTTTTCAGTAGATAACTCAATGATTACATTTCACACTTAAAAAGTAAAGCTTCTTTCATTATTCTTTTATTTAATAATATGATACATGCTCGTCATCCACTGTCAAATGAAATCCATTGATTCATTTTAATGACAATAAATTTTAATAAAGATTTTATTCAGGTATGGAATAAACCCAGATTTGAAAATTTTGAATTTTGGGTTTTTTTGGTTTTTTTGGGGTTTTTTTGTGCTTTATTGGGGCTTTATTGGGTTTTTTAATGGAAATGACAACTAGAGCTACATAAAGTAGCTAGGAATGCTCCAACAGCTGCAAGAAACGAGACAAACAAATAGCAACAACTTTATTAAGCTAATATTGAAATCCAATAACAAAATCGATCATTCACTGCGGTTGCCACTATATGTATTTATCTTCCTCTTCAATGCTCGGACATTACCAGATTTTAATCAAAAAATGCACTGGCTCTCAAAAAATATTAGGAAATAGAAAAATTGGTCGAACTCAGAAAAGTGTGGGCTATTGAGGTGGTTGAATAAAAGCGCCCTGTTTTGCAGCATGGGATGGCAATTGTGAACTAGGGGCTGAGATTTTCGAGCATGGCATTGTGTTGACCAGACTGAGGTTGGTTAGCCTTTACTAGTCAAAGGAACAGCGTAATTCAAACAAAAAGAGATTGGAAATACAATTTGAATCACCTACAGTATTTACTTCAGTCTATTTGAAAAATTGGTAACCTGTGGATAAAAAACCCAAAACCCAATAATTTTTTGCACCCAAAAAAGCCAAAAACGCAGATTCAAAAAACCCAGCCTTGCCAACCCTGATTTTATTCGAGAACGATTTTTTTCAGTTGATTTCTTCATTTTATTTTAGCTGTTGCCGAAAATGCGCTAAAATCAAAATTCTATTTTCCTATTTTTATTTCTCTATTTTTTTAATTTCCATATCATCGCAAGCAACCATATATGTTTTACCCAGCTACTAACGAGCGTTTTCATTTATTTTCCTCATTAAGTGTATTGCTGTCACTGCAATCCATTATCAGACGAATTCGAACCAAAATCAAAAGTCAAGCGGTAAAAGAGTAAAATAAAAGAAAATTCGAATTTTCAATGACTATGGTCCTCAACGTTTTATATCTATGTATTTTAACCAAAACATTAAAATTCTCGTGGAATACGTGTGAACTTAACACAACCATTAAACTTCCCTTAACGCAACCATAAAGCTTACCTTAACGCTACCATTAGATTTCCCTTGATGCAGCCATTAAAGGTTTTTGTTAATGGTTTCTTTAATGGTACCCTTAAACTTCCCTTAACAAATGCTCGACCATTAATTAATGGTCAAGTCGAGCAACCCGATTTTTACGAACCTTAACGAAACCATTAGTTAAGGTTTTACCTTAATGTTAATGGTTTCGTTAAGGGAATCTTAATGGTTGTTGGCGTTAAGGTGGAGTCGAGCAACCGGCCGACCATTAAAAATTAATTTTTAATGGTTAGCCGTTATTAAGGTGGAGTCGAGCAACCGGGCCCTGTACCTTTTGCTTGTCATGTGCTTACTTGCCAACTTACAGGAAAACGTAATTCTTACAAGCAAACTTACAAGAAATTTTGAATCTTATTGAAATGCTTGTAAGACCTTGCTTATCCGAATCTTACAAGAATTTCTATCTTGCAAGCATACTTATAATTTTGCTTGCAAGTGCTTGCCCTACAAGCAGTTCTACAAGATCCCAGCTGACTGCTTATAAAAACGTGCAAGCATCTTATAAGCATATTTTTGCATGCGCTTAAAAGCACATGCAATGCTGATCAAAAAGTTTTGGCAACCAGACTTAGTTACGGTGCACTGAGCACAACCACCAAATACACATCTACATCTGCATTATCGTGCAAGATGCTCCAAGTCAGGCATGCGTGCGCTGCTTGATAATCGTGATATTTTGAATTTACTTAATATGAACTTGAAACATAATCTTCACGGGTTTAAGCCTTAATTAACGCCCATCCCATTTTCCTCCACAAAGTTTGCTGCAAAATAACTCAAGAACGATGGAATATTATAAAGCGTGCGAGTGTTCATTCGAAAGCATTGTCTAAGATCTGCAAGTTTATGTGCATTTTCTTTCATGTTAGTAGTGTGAAATTTGAAATATACTGTATTGAAATGACCTCACTTTTTGTCCGCCGCATTGGTCGTCCCGGGTTCCACAATTTTTTGTTTCTCTGGTCAGGAATTTTTATGAGCTGTTGAGCTCATTCAGGGCTTTCTAACGGTATCTCAATAATTAAAATGCGGCTAATACCCTTTGAGAAATTCAATTCGAAAAATAAAGTCCTATTTTTGGGACGCGCGCTCATAAGTGACAGCATGAAAAAGCGACTCTGTTTTTCTCTTGATGTCTTCATGACCTTTATTACCTTCAGAAACTGCTCAAATTCTCTCTTAGAATTGTACGTACATACATACTACCCAGTGGCAGATCCAGGATTTTCCTAAGTGGAGGGGCGGTACCCCTAAGGGGGGTGGGACCCTTATGTATTTGGGCGGAAAAATTGCCCGTTTTTACCCAAATATCGCTCAAAAATAGTTAATTTGCGCATTATTTTGGGCCAATGGGGGGCGGTCGCTTCCCATCCGTCCCTGATACTACCTTTGTAAACCAGCTGCTTTACAGTCCAATTAGGTACTTACGTACCTATACCTACCTATATGTACCTTGTATGTATCTAAACTAAAGAATCGCCTTGGAACGACATCAGACTATATAGAGAACGTCAATCCCAAAAATTTTTCATTCAAAAATGACGGCAAAAATGGGATGTACACTTATTGACGAGCGTCCTGCATGTAAACTTATTAACGACCGTCCCAAAAATGGGACATACACTTATTAACGACCGTCCCAAAAATGGGACTTTTCTTTCTCACGTCCTACTGTAGCTAGAGTCACGAAAAAAATCAGGGAGACTTTTTGAAGGATGGGGAATTCGAATATGAATGAGATTTTGAATGAACTACCCTACACAAAGTGCCGTTAATAAAGGGTTAATAGCAAAGAGAAGTGCTTATAAGCAAGTATAAGATTTTTTAAAAATTGCCCAAAATTTGACAACATCAACATGGTTGTGCATAATTATAAGCGTCTAAAGTTTAAATCTTGTTTATGTATGTAGGTATGTCCCTCACAGCTTTAAGATAAACATGGGGGGCAGCTATATGCATAGGTGGACAAAAAACAATTTGGGCTTATATGTCAAATTTTCTTTGAATTTCATTGTAATATACCTACAATATATCTCCATTTATATTTTGTTTTTTTTTGGAAATCAAAACCAAAGGCTGAATATCTTCATTTCAGACATATGACCAAAAGCAGCATCAGCACGACTGTAGGTTGGCGGCTTCAAAGTTCTGGGGGTGCAAAATTTTTTAAAGTCAAATATTGGCTTTAAAAATGGTACTATGGCTAGGTAAACACCATTTTGAACATTCCTCGTCAACCATTGGCATCAAAAAATCATGAAAAAAGCAAAAAAATCAATAATTGAAATTTTGGCGGTATTGCTGGGTATTTTTATTTTCATGTTAGGCATTTTGCTTTCTGGGGGTGCATACCACATGTGGGCGGGGTGAGGGGTAAGCATCCCCAGATGGCCAAATGCATAACAAGAAAATGGAAATAATCAACAACATAGTTGGGCGGCTCCAAAGGTCTGGGGGGGGTGCAAAATTTTTTTAAAGTCAAATATTGGCCTTAAAAATGGTGCTATGGCGAAAAAACACATTTTTGAACGGTTCTCGTCGAGCTCTATCGATTAGCATAAAAAAACTCGAAAAAAAGCAAAAGAAATTCCAAAAACTGAAATTCTGGGGGGATTGTTGGGTATTTGCCATTTCTTGTTGGGTACTGGCCTTCTGGGGGATGCATACCCCAAAACCCCCGCGCCCAGGTAAGCCCAACAATACCCCACAGTTCATTTTTAAAAAATTTTATGTTTTTTTGGATTTTTTGATGCCAATCGATATAGCTCGACGAGAAACGTTCAAAAATGGTGTATTTCATCATAGCACCATTTTTAGGCCAATATTCGACTCTCAAAAAATTTTGAATTCCCCAGAATTTTGGAGCTGCCCACTTATGGTGCATGCCCCCAAACCCCCCACGCCCAGGAATGATCACCACCACGATTATTGTGTGTATTCATAAAAAGCTATGTCTGACGTGAAAATGCGAATTTCGGACCAAAAACGGCAGCAACCCAGCACATTTTATTTAGTCCTTATAAAGTTTTCAAAAATTTCCGATAGCTGAAGGTTGGCTAACTTTCAACGTCTTACAAGATTTTGGATTGCTGAATAAAACTATAAGCGTTTAATTATTTTTGTAAGAATTTTGGCCTGTTTTCATGACTTATAAGCACGATTGGCTCAGCGTGTTTATATATACAATTATAGCCTTCCTTGAAAAAAGCCGAGGAGGATGAATAATACACATTAAATAACCTTATGAGGAGACTGGCAGGTGCACCACTTGCTTTAGCAATATTTTCTGCATCACTGGAGTTGCTTAGCAGTAATTAGTACGCTTGTGAAAATTTCAATAGACTCATTTTATTTAATTGACTTAATTTTAATTCAATTTTATTAAATTTCCGTTAAACCATTTTTGTGGCCTCACGCATGCGGATTAATTGAATTCAAGAGAAAACCATAAAGTTAAAGTAATCAGACTCTGTACCTACAAGAATTTGACTTCATTCCAAATAATTTCTGGTTAGTCTGATAAAACGTCAGTGTAAATCCGTAGATATATTTAAAACTTATCTTGCTCTTCTGCTTGTCAGTGCTTGCAAGCAGAAACAAGCAAAAAAGTTGTCTTGCGATAATGCAGACCTATAAGTTTGCTTATTCATGCTTGTAAGCAACAAGAAAAATCTTTAAAAAATCAATTTTTGGAGAACTGTTGAGTATTTACACTTTCGTGTTGGGTATTTGGCCTTCTGGGGTGCATACCTACACCAAACCCCCACACCCAGGTAGCAAGGCCGGCCTCGTGAGTCAGCCGGCCTGTTTCGCTCAGTAATCGAGCTTCTTGAAGGACAAATTCCCTAAAAAAGTATTACAATATGACTAATGACTTGTAGATTAAAGTTGATTCACATTTTTATGCTCTTTTGCGAAAAGATATTTTCAATCATCTTCAATTTTTTTGTCATTTTTTCATCTTTTCAGTCACTTTCATTATACTGATAATATTACCGTTTTTACAGCATGACGTGCCTAGGAAGGTACATATATGTATCTTATAAGACAGCTTGTATTATCTTATAAATGAATCGTGTCTTGCTTGACATGTCACAAGCACACTTAAGCAATCATGCAAGTCATCTTGCAATAAGGCATACAAGAACGTAATTTGCTTGCTCATGCTTGTCTGTAATACGCAGACGTAACTTTCTTACAAGACGGCTTTTTGCTTACGCTGTCCTACAATCCTGCTTGTCTTTAATTCTTGTCCTGCTTATGACTGTGCGTGTAAGCAAAAAGCAAAGGCTGGCAAGAATGTAAGATAGTATATGCCTAAACACATTTTAAAAATATTTATATTACAACATTTTAAGTTACTTAATATTAAATATTCTAAAGATATTTTAACTAAATATTTGAAAGTATTTTTATCAAAAGCTACGAATGTGGAAAATGAAGCAAAATGAAAGGCAAAAAATGGATGAAAATTGAAAATTTTCCTTAGAAGTACTTCAAATTAATCAGAAACTGTGTAATTACGTAGTTTTAATGCTAATTTAGCGCTTATATCAGTTTCGAGGTCATTTTAGCCTAAAAACGCCCAATTCTTGACCCCTCTCAGACCAACTGACTTCCCTTACACCACCCCCCCCAGATCGGCCATGCTGTGCACCTGCGACGGGGTATCCGTCCACCCAAAGCTGGTCGTCCCTTGTCCGTTTCGAAAAGCCATAAAATTTTTGACGCTAGTCAAAATTGATTTTTTTGGCTGATATTGTTTTTGGGTGTCTTTATCCTAAAATTAGAGGTCAGGTAATATGCCTCCACCTGAAATAGTCGGGGACTCAACCCTCCATCGGTTTTTTGTACATGCACAAAGATTTGTGGGAAGGAAAAAAGTGTGAAATTCCCAAAAATTTTCTTCCCTTATCGCTGAAATGAGTAATTGTGTGCTCTGTATAGCTTTATATCGGCATAAATTGCATTTACAAAGAAAATATGTCAAATTTTTCGGCGCTTAACGCCGTTTAAAGACAACTTTTTAGTATTCTCTGTCGTCAAAAATCCAGAAATTAGCTAAAATTCACTACCGAGATTGAAAACTCTGTTTACCGCACTGAAAGTGCTACTGTACCATATTTTACTACCCAAAAATTTGTGTGTACAAAATGTACAAAGACTTTTAGAGACCATTTTTGTACATGCACAAAGGGACCTTGTACAAAAAGCACTGCTATCTCCAAAATTTCGAGCCATTACCATACATGATCTTGCGGCAGGGGAAGGAGAAGGGGTTCGGCGATTTCCATTCCCCCTAAGAATTGATGATTTAAGATTAAATAAACCTCCTAAAAATTCGTAGAATAGATGCTTAATGCTTTTCTTAGCGTTTTTATAGTCTGTTTCATATTTAACTTTAAGGTTTTCTTTCGAATTTAATTTGCATAAATTAGGCTACAAAAGTGGTTTTAACTTTTGATGCAGTAATGTGCTTTGGCAATAGCAAGCGTCTCACCAAAATTCGATATACTGTAGAATATCACTACTATACACTTAGTTTAACCCACTTTTATAAGCACTTTAAATGTTTTTTAAAAACCTTCATTTTACGAGTAAATGAAACGGACAATAGCTATCTCTTTGCTTAAAAGTGTCTTATTTTCGACGCTTCGCGTCGTCCACTCACGTCTGACTATATTTTCTTAAATTTGTCCGACTTATATATTTTTCAAAATTTTTTATGCTTTGATGCTCTAGAAAGATAGAGCATCGTCAGAAACGCCAAAAAACAATGTATTTGGCGGTTAACTATTATTTTTGAACCCGAAAAAGGCACTTTGAAATTCACTTACCCCTTCCCCAAAAGAATTTTTATGCTTTGCACGTATGGCCGTTGCAGGTATCTGCTTACAGTCGTCAGAAGAAAATATCATACAAAATTTACAGTCGAAATTAATTCAATAAAACTGCGAGTTTACTTGAAAAGTAAAAAAAATTGCGATATAGGAAAAAGTATGGTTTAGGGAAATCGACATATTTTCCTTTCTATAAGTCAGAATACGTTAAATTTTAGCTTATTAGATGCGCAAGTTAATACTAGTGCAAATATCAGCACTTTAAGCATCAAGGATATACTTTAGCTGGCGAAAAACCACTTTGAAGTTTGCTGCCGAATTTTTTCAATGTCTTTTATTGTTTTCTGCATGTTTTGACGCAAATTCTTTCATATAACACTTACATATACTTTATTTCATGAGATTCGCGGTCCATTTATCTATAAAAAGAGCTAATATAGTTGAAATTTGAACCGGCAGACATTGTTCACGACAGGTATATGACCGCGCATGCGTGCGCGCTCACGGGAGTTCAAAAAATTATTTTTTTCTGAATTTCTTTCTGGAAATCACCTTTCCTGGTCAAACTTCTTTATTTTTACTAGGCTCAGGCTTATATTTATGTGGGTGGTAGTCGGGGATAAAAATTCCAGATTTGAATATTTTTAATTTTGGGTTTTTGTGGGTATTTTCTTTTTTTTTGGTTTTTTGGGTTTTATGAGTTTTTTATTTGATTTTTTTTATGGAAATGAGAGCTAGAATCTTTTAAAATTTTTTACAATTCTTTCCAGCAGCTGCAAGACACGAAACAAACAAAATAAAATAATTTTTCAGTCATTTTAGTCATTTTGTGTGAGTTAAAAAATTTACCTCCATTAGTGATTTTAGCATATTCATCATATTTTTGCCAAATTTCCATGTTTTTGGGCTCCATATCAAATTTTGTTTACTGTTTTGATGTAACAACATTGTTTGCTCTTGTACGTACTATATTTATTCATAGTTCACACTATGAAGAACATCTATTACATAAAAAATCATGACTGGGTACTTTGTTCCCAGCTTAGTAGTGCGAGGGTTGAAGCGCTGAAATAGCGTTAAAACTAGGTTATTACTTAGTTTTTGGTCAATTTGAAGCACGTTTTGAAGAAATTTTAATTTTTATTAAACAAGACAAATCCATCTAATAACGATTTAAACAAAGCACGTTTTTTAAAAAAATTATCAAACTTGTCTTTACTTTATGAAAATGAAACGGTTGCTTTTCCACTTTTCTTACTTAACTATTATTTTGGTGTATTTTAACATCAATTCCTTCAAAAAAGCGACATGATCAATTGTCTCAATGTCTGAAATTACATCGGCGTCTTTGTTGACACCTTTTAAGGTGTCGATTAATTGTCCAGCGAAAAGCCAGAATCCGTGTAATTTGTTCCGTCCTATACAATAATACATCCAGGTTACATTTTAATGAAAAAACAATAAATAAAAGCTCATAAATTATTACCGGAAAAAGGATATTGTTGAAAAGTATATTATGTACAGTTTTCAGTAAAAAATCTCAGTGATTTAATCTAAATTATTTTGACACAGAATAGTAGAACATAGTTTTATTAAATATAAGATTCTATACTTAACAGTTAGTTTATTTAGGCCATTTTTGTCGTGACCTTAATAAAATTTAAATAAATAATACTATAAGAATGATAGATACAAAATATTAAAAATTCTATGAATAAAATTCTGATAGACTCACACTCTCTTTGTTATGCAGGTATACGTTTCATGTTAAATCTTACCTATTGACTAATTAGTGATAAAGTAATGCTACAAGTAGACAAGCGAACACAACTACAGTTTATATATGTCAAAAAAAGAATATGAAGAATTTTGTTTTTTCGCTTATAAATTTCTATGCCAGATGAGATACTTAACTTTATCAATTTTACTTAACATCTATATAGCTCTCATTTTTTACATATACATATAGTAATCATGATAAACGTTATAATTTAATTTATTTGAGAAAACACCTCATATCACAATAATTATTTTGAGCTAAAATACCTACAAGGAGTCGATTAAGACACATGTCATGGAAAATATTACCTATAAAATTTTAAATGTTTACTAAAAAATTTATAAATATGTTGAAAATCTCAAAATTATAGCTCAAAACAAATAAATTGCAATATTTTCTAATATGCCTGCTTCCATAGTAGACATATAGCAAAACGCGATTTTTTAACTAAACCAAACGAATAAGTAAGTATTTGAAAATCTTTTTTTGCCATTTACAAAAAAGAGCTCAAACATTAAATAATAATAATAATATGCAATCTACAGCATACAGGCGGCATATTTCATGGAGGGGCAACCATATTAGAAAAGATTAAAAATGCGTTAGTATAATTAAATGGCTACTTAGAAAAATTCTTTTGAACTGAAACGCAATCATTCAAACAATTTCTAGTATAATATCCACAAAACATAAATGATCCGTTAGCTAATTGATCTATCTTTTTAATAAAATTCATTTAGCTCAAAAGTAGAATTAATGAGTAAAGCTACATTTAAATAAAATGCAAGAAAATTAGTGAAAATGACATGCTTGCATGTATGCATGTTATATTTGTAATTTCACACTTTTTTACTACTTATTTTACTAAAGTTCAGCTTCGATCAATAGTCAAATATAACAATAATTTAATAAATATTTACACAGTTGCTAAAAATTTTTTAATAGATGTGTCAAATTTATAAAAATAAACTTTAAATGAAAGTCAACTATGTATATGTATACGCAATAAATAATAACCATATATTTTTTTTAAATTCTGTATTCTTGATATTCATGCATATTTAAATTATAAAATTTACAGTTTAGCTTAACATTATCATAAAAATTTTTTAAGCAGAAGTGAAAATCAATTAAATAAGGCATTAATTCGTCAAGTAAAACGTTCATTAGTATAAAATATTATAGACATAAACATTAAAAATACCGCTTTTAATTTATGAAAAGATTTCAACAGAAGCGATATTGCGATATTTTTCTTTAATTTCACGGTCAAGTAAGGGCCAAATCATCGCCCATCTCGCGTTTTAAGTCAGCATTGTACTGACGACCTATAACCAATAATACTCGTATTAAATTGAATGCAAATATAATTAATTAATTTTTCAAATTTAACAAATAAGAGCGAATATTGCAGTCAAAATGTTTATGTTACTCGTACGAATGCTTTTATTTTAAAAATTTATGATAAACAAAAAACACTTAAATAGTAATTTTAAAATTAAATTGAAATTTGTGCATATTAAAAAATTTATTAACACAAGAAGTGTAACAAAAGTATAAGTTTTCTTTTATCTTATTTTATTCATTTTATAAGTAGTTGAACGTACTCGTACAAGCCTTACAAGAAACTTATTACTTTGTTTCGTGCCTCAAAAATAACTTTGTAGAACTTGTAAACTGCTGTTAGACATGCAATAGTCAGTATCGTATGTTACGACTTATGCTATTTTCAGCTAATCTACAAGTAGAATGATTTTATCCGCCCGGATTGTAATTTAGCCTATAAACGATAGATGATTATATTCTTAAGTACCTACATGTTCACGTATAATAATTGTTCTTTAATAATATTCTGTCAAATAGCTGATATTTTATATTCATTTGATGTAGAACACATAGTTTTGATTAGTAAAGAAAGAACGGTAGCTTCTTATAGTACGCTGAGCCCAGTTGACCCAGGCAGGGGGTCGTCTGGGAAGAAGAAACATGATTGTGGTATTGAATTGAATTTGACATTTTCTTACTTATCAACGTTATGATAATCTGGCATTCTAAGCCAAAGTGACACCTCATCTTGATTTGTGTATCTGGTCCGTAATTTTGCTACTGAGATTTATGATAGATATGTACTTCATACTGATTTGATAATTGGTAACCTTAATTTGAATACTACCGACTGATTATATGTATTTGCGTTTCAAAGCAGCTATGGATAACGTATATAATGAGCTAGAAGGGTTATGTGAACAAGTCAGAAATGACTCAATTTTGCATCAAACTCAGCTGGATGAACTTAAGGACTGAAGGCCTCAAATTAATGTTAAATATTTTTTCGGACGTTCACATGGAAAATTTTGAATTATGGCTTGATCGATTTAAGAGAATAGCATCTGCACAACGTTGGGATAACAATCATAAGCGATTGTATCTACAGTCATTACTGAGAGAATCTGCAGAAATAGTTTATATTGCTCTATCTCAAACTGAACAAGATAACTTGGATTTTGATGGTCTAGTCGACTTGATACAAAATCGATTTCGTCCTGTTCATATTAGTGATCTGCACAGTACTGAACTTCATAGCAGAAGGCAAGGTTTTAATGAATCCGTTTCCGAATTCTCGATTGCAATTCAAAAACTTACATCAGAAGCGTATCCAGAACTTCCACTCAATGCGTGAGACCAAATGGCTGAAATGTTTCTTTTTAAATGGTTTACAACGCGATTTAAGAGATGTGATGCTTCAAAATCCGACAACTTTTGCAAAAGCTGATTTAGTGGCTTGTCGGCTTGTCAGTGTGAAGCTCAAAGGAAAATTCGAACTGCAGCTATCACTGAACGAGGAATGCTTAATTTCGAATTTAACCGGCCCCATACTTCTTTCGTCAGATCAACATCATCAACAATACACGCCAAAAACTTGCACAAAACCATCGTCTAACAAACTGCGTTTTGTCCAGCAGCAATCATTTGATGGACAACCGATCTGTTATTACTGTCATCAATGTGGACACATACAAACAGTGTGCCAGAAAAAGTGAAACGACTTGCAGCGCCATCAACAAAATTATCGCCAACAAGCACCACCATTCCGTCAACCAATGTACCCTACGTCAGGTCGAATGCCACAACGAAAATTATAATGCATATTATATCGCAATGACCTGTTAATGCAGTTAACTCGACATCTCAGCCACTTCCATCTGCAACAACCGAAAATATGGAATAGCCTACTCTTGTAGATCAAGTCCAAAATGTTGATCTAGCCACGGAAAATGCTATGCTTCAGAATCAACTAAGTTAATTCGCTCAACACATTAATACCTATTCGCCCTGTTTATGTGTTATCCGCTGGTGTACTGTCATACATTTTTGACGTGCTTCACGTACGTTCAATACTTTTTTTCTATATTTCATAAATTTCATTCATTCTTTGCATCTTTCCATTCAAAATTATCTTCAAAATTTTTCACTCTCTAAATTTTTACTTTTCATTATTTTTACTACATATTTTTCAATCTGTCTTTACTTCGGTCAACTTGGTATTTGTTCCAAAGCACAGTCATTAATTAGATTTCAAAACTTTTCATAAATGTGGAGGAAGCATGGCCGGTGTCACACCTTAAAGTGTGCGGCTGGACAGTTTAAGATACCTTAAAGTGTCCGGAGTTACCTTAAAGTGTCCGGGCCACAATAATGTGCTTAAAAACGAGAAAAATGTATTTAAACATTGGGATAGAGTCGGCATCATTCGTAGACGTAAAAAGATAGGGTTTGAATCCCCAAAATCCAAAGTCTCTCTCCAAATTGTTAGATCCGTAGAATTGAATAATTTAAACTTTTTTGCACTTATGCTCCATCTGACTGCCAGAATTTGGCCTACTGCCCATGTAATGTAGCAGGCATTTAACAGCCCAAAGTGTTGGTAGTGGGTTCACCGACCATTAGGGGGAGTGCGCGAACTTCAATTTTTATTCAAAAATTGAAAGAATGCACCTAAAGTGGCTAGAAGTTTTTGCACACAATCGGGGAGAGGGAAATAAACAATTTATGTTTATTTATATTTATATTTGTATATTTACGACTTTGGTTATGGGAATCAAAGCATAAAAATACAGTGAATGAGGTATTAAAAAAGACACAGTAGGTAGGTACAAAGTAATTATGATGAAAAAGCACTTGCTGCGTTTATATGATCGTAACATCAAAATAAAATAAAGAAAATGTGCAGAAAGAAAATATAATCGAATTGAAAGTGCGGAGAAATAGCTGCTATCATCAACGAAAGAATTAAAAAAACGCTTTTACGCTAAATTCGATAAAGAAGATGAAAAATGAAGTTAAAAATACAATGCAGTATGAAAAAACATGACAAATAATGTAATACATTATATATGTAATCTCCAAGCTCGCTAAATGACGCCACTGACGATGCAACAAATTCTTCGTAATGTATCGGCTTGCTTGCATTTATGTACCTCAATACATTGTACTATGTACGTATATGTACATGCCTACTTACCTAATTGTACAGTGAGGGATATGCATGGGCCTATATGCGTACATTTACTCAGCTTAACCTGGACACTTTAACGCAGAGCCGGACACGTATTTCGAAAAGCCACTGAGGATTTGCTGTGGCTATTGTTTAAGATACCTAGGCTGGCTTAGCGTTCACCTAAGTACATAACCATTACATGCGTTCGAACGTGGGCATTCCGCCTATATGCTATATGCCCATAATGCTTGGTTACGTACATATATGCAATCCAAATGCAGGCAAAATGAGACTCACTCGCCCAAGTGAATAACATAGCACACTGTTCTATTGTTATTTACGCTAAGTACCTTAATTACTACACCAACTTTTCTCTGCATAATCTTACCACAAACTCATAAGTCATAGAGCCTGTTTTTACAATGTCTGTCTAAATAGAAAGAAAAAGGTAATGAAAGCAAACGGACCTCTAGGATTTTTGATTCGAACATTTGGCAAATTTGTATGTGCGTGTAATACCGCCCACTAAATCTTGCAATGCCTTAAAGTTTTTTTCAGAATGGATGATAATTATCTTTACTTTGAATCGTCTTTGCCAAGTTGCACAGATTTTAAAATACAGAGTATTTGTGGGGAAGGCGAAGGCTTTAAAGCTGTTGTACGACTAAAATTGAACACGATGGATAAAGCTTGGAAGTTGGAAATCGAACGATCGAGTAGAATTAATTGGAACGTAGCAAATACGTATCCGAATTGCACAGGATTTTTGTATATCACGGATTTTGTTTGTCACAAATGTTCAAATTACAAAAGGAAAAAGATAGGTGATGGCTCAAATAGAAACAAGAATACTGGTTGCAAAATGAAGATGAGCTTGAAAGTGAGAATAATAATAAATTCTTCAATCTCACATTTACACTTGAAAAAATCAAATAAACTATTTTCCCAATGATAGTGATTATAATAATGATAGTGAGGGATAAACTAATCTGCTTTTGAAGTGTCCTCTTTGTATGACTTTTTAAATACGCATAAAAATAATTTGTGATAGTAGAGCTATGTACTATTAATCTGAATAATCGTAATCATTTCATTAAATCACCGACTAACTATTTTTAAAAAACTAAATAGTGATTGATAATTTTAAATTGATTTCAGAATTATTCGGCTTTTCTTAGAAGTGAAAAACGCCATCTTGATTAAGCTCATCTCGAGACAAATTTTTTTATTAAAAAATCGAAAGCAATTCTTTTAAATTCTAAATTTTTTCCTTAATTTTTCGTCATTTTATCTAGTTCACTAAATTAATGAAGTATCTTATCGAATCTTTTGATTAAAAAAAATCGTAAAATCACAATATGAACGCAAAAATCAAAAGCTTTGTAGAAAGAATTTTTTAAAAATAAAATATCGTTTAAGTTGCTCTTTTATGATTCTTTTAACCTTTTTGCATATATTACTTCTCACAATAAATGTTTTCGTGTTTACTCTGGCCCAGATTTAGATAATCTATCACATTTTTATTAGAAAATATTTATTTGTATTGAAAAAATTAAAAATAAAGAAACAAATATTTAAGTTACAAAACTATAAAAGTAAAGGCGTCAAGCAATCGACTATACCAATGAATTTCGCACATTCCGAGACATAATAGCTCAAGATGGATTCGGAATGAAGTTAGAAAAACGTGCATTCCAGCCCCGAATGCTAAGTCCCATGGCCTAGGTCATTAACTATCGCTGTTTCCTTGTGAATTGCTCAGTTTTTGTTTTTCGTTTCTTTTTAAATTCGTATTAAAGCGTGTCTATTCTGTGGTCTTATTTTATTATCTATGGATATAATATGGGTCTCCAAATTTAAAATTTTTTCATGTACTAACTTCGAGAGATTCAATTAAGACACCAAGTATCTTGAATAGATTATTTCATATCTTTGCTTTCATTCAATTATCTTTTGATAACCTTTTCTTTCTTTTAACACGGACATTATTGGATAGAAGTAGTAAGGGTGGACCCTTCAGCGCCTCCGTGCTTAAGCATAGCACATGCTTAAGCATGGAGACTCCATGAGACGCAAAGCGCCAAAGTTTGGGTCATACTACTACACTATAAGGCACGAAAGTATGGGCGCGAAGCGCCGGACCTGGGCGGCACACTCCCTGAAGCAGAAACTTGAAGCGCCGAACTTGAGAGGGCTATCTCCAAAGAATTTACGCATAGCGCCGAAAGAACGTCAAATTTCTCCCTAGGTCATATGAGCCCATCAGGTACAGGGTGTCAATTTCAGTAAAGCCATCAGAATAAAGATAACAACATTGAACTGACTAATCACTAGGCAGCATATACGCACATACTACTAATACAGTTTTATTAGAGCGATAAATTATTCGCACTGTCGACTCTAGCTAAGTAATCATAATTCAAAGAGGTACAGAAGCAAAATATCATTGAAATTCAAACAGTCACTGGCATCTAGCTATTGACCCATTTTTACAAAAATAGGTTCAACTCTAGCTAAGTTTTCATCATTCAGAAAGGCACAAAAGAAAAATGTATTGTAGAAATTCATTTCAAACTGCAGCTGTCGACTCAAGCTAGGTTTCTATTATATCAGAAAAATGCAAAATGTTATTGAAATTCAAACGTTTCATTTTCGAAATTCTCATATACATATCAAGTCAAATATGCAGCCCCCTGCGAAGTTTCTACAATATTTCATCAAAATCCAAGATATCATGAAAAGTATATATAATTTTGAACATATTTAAATTTTTACTTTATAAAGCTGTGCGATGTTTATTTATATCCTCTTGTTATATGATTTTCGCTCATGTTCTCATTCTTTTTAGGCGTCGAGTCCAATCCGCGATTTAGAAAAAAATAGCGAATTTAATATGACCAAGCTAATCAAAATGGTCAAAAAATTTGTAGCAAAGAAAGGGCCCGTCAGCATAATATGGAACACCAGCTGACGGGCCGGAAAAAGATCACTGGGTTTTGGCTATTCGCCGGCCAATTTGAATATCGTTTAAATGAAGAAAGAATTTGCCTTTCCAACGTTGGAAAGTCGTTTGACGAGTTGGAGGGTAAGATAGATTTTTATTAATTTAATAAATATACTTACAATGTTATACATTTGTTAGAATTTATTGAACTGAATTTTTTTACTTCAAAATAGTATAAACGTTTTGCGTAATTTTTAAAGTAAATTCAGTCTCTCCTGCGTACAAAACTTGTTTAATGATCTAGACGGTAAGGTATATTTTTATTTTTCTCGATAAATTAATTTTAGATATACTCATATTGTTTCACATTCGTTTTAAACTGATTTTTTTAATAAAAAATAATTTAAACATCCTGCGTACTTTTGAAAGTAATTTCATTCTCTCCTACGTACAAAACTTGTTTAACGATTTAGACAGTAAGGTATATTTTTATTTTTTTCGATAAATTAATTTTAGATATACTTATCTTGTTTCACGTTTGTTTTAAACTGATTTTTTAACTAAAAATAGTATAAACATCTTGCATACTTTTGAAAGTAAATTCATTTTTCTTTATAAAATACTATTCATTCCTAATTATACAAGTACTAAAAATTTTATACCACTTGAGTGTTTAACTAAATATTTCATAATTTTGAATATCCTTCGTAAAATATAATGTGTTTAAAATGCATAATCTATTAAAAATTATTTTTAAAAGCGCAAGAAATACATAAATATCATTTGTGAACTGGCTATTAGAATGAAATGTTTATAAATTAAAACTTATTTTAAGACAACGAAAAAGGGAAGTACATAATTTGATAAATGGAAAATGATTTTTCAGGGTTTTGGTGATGGGCAAATGCTCTTTTATATATTGTGTTTACTGCGTATTTCGTTTTCGAATTCGATATGTTGTTGAAGGGCGAAATTATTTAATATATATATAACTCGGTAAAACCAGACCATAGCTAAGTACCAGAAACATAAAGCTAGTATGTACAGGTATTGATTAACGTGTAATTTTATGTAAGTATTTTTATCCAGCAGCACTGTTTACTTAACACAACAAGTAGTGTACCTAAAAAAAACAGCAAAAGACGCCTGCTATGTATGCCATTATATGTACCCACTGTATTTACCTAATTAATTGGATTATCCGCCTTTTCAACACTGCTGTTTACAAATCACATACAACTATACTGCGCGACACTGATGAATACTGCGCACAAAAACACATGTACTATACTTTGCAGCCACCTTAGACTGCAAATTCGCGGTTTCGCTTACATAACACGAAAACTGCGCGCAAAACACATGTACCTATACTTTGCATACATATGCTACCTAGACCGCTTGTCCCAATATCATGTGTCTTTTTGTGTTAAGAAAGTTTTTATTACATTCAGAGAAAAATAGAAAAGTGCGTCCAAGAGTAGAAATGAAAAAAAAAAAACCAGAAAAAACAAAAAATATGGTGCCGATACATGCCCAGGTCCCCGTCCTGGCACCGGGCACTGCATTTGCAGTGGCGGAGAGGCATGTTACAACATTTACATAAGATATTCTTGCTCAAAAATGATTAAAAAATGTTAAATGGTACTTGCATAACTAGATACCACCTACAACCTATTTATAATGAAATTTTGGGCTGTATTGTTCTCATAATTCTTCTATCTATTTTAGTTTTGTGCAAGCTTTTGAAGAAACAAATTAAAAAGTGGCATAGAGGTTTAAGTATACTGAAGTCTAGTGAGAATGGATCTCACTGTTTGTCTTCAGTGTTCGGTGAAAACCCAAATCGAAACACCACTACGAGATTTGTAATTTTCGACATAAGAAACCATGTTTTCAACGGAGATGGTGCAGATTTTTCGAACCTGGTTGTAAACAGTGCGTTTTAAAGATAGGCAAAGTCTCCAAGTTCTTTATTTTTACTCTGTGAGAAATGCTCAAGCGAAATTAACGTTGTTAAAAAAGATAAGTACATGTTGTACTTTCATTCAGAAGCACCTCAGCCAGAAAGTAGCAATATAAGCTTTGCTGTAAAATGTGATGATTGTATTTTAAAAATTTTCCGAAACAAAAAATTAAAAATTGTAGTCAAATTTTGCAAAAAGTGTATTGATATTTTTTGCACTGTAACTAAAAGCAAAAACGCATTATATTTCTATTGAATCATAGAAAAAATTATTATGATTCTCATATGGGGTACCGCGAGAGTCCGAACCTCTGAGAGCACGCGGGTGAACTTGCCCAAAAAGGATGTGATAAATTGGCTCGAAACTCAACCTACCTACACTTTACATAAACTGGCGAGAAGAAAATATGTGCGCAATAAAGTTATAGTATCCAGGATAGATGAGCAATGGGCTATAGATTTAGTAGACTTGCAATCATTGAAAATGCATAATGACGGTTATGTTTTTTCTCTTAAATTGTAGAGGCGTGTTTAGCAAGTATGCATGGAGTATACCCGTAAAAAATAAAAGCGCAGCATCGATTCTCAATGCTTTCAACTTCATCTTAGATAAAGGTCGAAAACCAAAAAAGGTGCAAAGTGGCGCAGGCACGGAATTTTTGAATAAAAAATATCGAGCCTGTTTGAAGGAGAAAATGATATTAATTTATTCACAAGAAGCAGTGAGCTTAAGGCATGCGTAGTCGAGCGTTTTAACCGCACTTTGAAAGAACGCATGTGGCGTTATTTTGCGAAACATAACAAATATAGGTACATTAATATTTTAGATGATCCAACGTTAATATTAATGTAATGAAGATTGATACACTAAGCAGAATACAACAATAAAGAATGAAGCACACACATAAACAAAAAAGTTACAAGATGCTTAGTAAACAAAACATATTTTTTGCTAGTTTATACTCTGTGCTGACAACAGTAAACACCTTATCTATTCAATAGGAAACATGCAACTTTTGAACAATTTAGCTTCGGTAGCATAAACGACTTTTCCTTTTTTTGTAAACACCTACTGATATTGCCAAGTCCTATAAAAGCTCAAGACCAAAGCCAGGGAGAGTACCAGCACTCGACGATAATTCACAATGTTCCGATTTTGATTATATTCATTTGACGCTGATTGTATTATAACTTGTATATACTTGGTGATTATTAATAAAATTATATACATGTGCCATGGCCGTTATGTTACACTGGAGGTTGCAACGGAGATTCGTTCGACTGTGTTGTATTTTATTTGCTATAATTATATTTGTGTCACAATATCTATTTCATAATTTGTATTTAAACCGTACAGAATTGAATGAGGCGCTCACCACATTTTTACTTTCCTTTTGATTTTAATCAAAACCAATCCCAACCCCAAACTCTTCTTATTGTATACGTATATGTGTGAGATGCACTGCCCATTATATTATCACGATCTTAGAGGAAAAAACTGACAAATTACATTATCTTGTTATAACAGTCTCAAAGTTTTAGACAAAGAAATATTCTATTTGTGAATAAACTAAGATTAAAGCAAACATATGGAAGTTCTACCTCTTAACGTTTTGTGGCACATAAAATCAGATCAAAAAGATTAATTTGTACGTAATTATATGTTGTTGGAAATTCCGATTTAAAAAAAAAATGGAGAAAGCTTTTTTATTCTCCTGTGGTGCACCGGAAAAGAGCGATCTTTTTATTTTTTATTAATTGTGCTGTTGGCAGAGTGGAAGGAAAATGAGAAGCCATTGCAAAAAGCCTGGTTCGTTGAAAGTTTTAAGGTTCTCTCATGGTACTCGCTCAATTATGTCACCGGTGGCCTGGGAGAACCAGGTTATCCTAAAAGGAGGATAACAAAATCGTGAGTGTACTGAGGGGTGGTTCAATGAACTGAATGAACGGACGCCCAGGTCACTAACGCACAATGGGGGCACTGACCCTATATTTTCGAAAATGCATGTTTTGTGGCAGGCGTGTCACTTGTTTAGGCGTCTTGTATTAATTCATGGTTCAGTAAAGAACTTCAAAGAAGTTCTATAGAAGTTCGATAAAGAAGTTCTATAGAAGTTCTATAGAAGTTCGATAAAGAACTTCGAAGAAGTTCTATAGAAGTTCGATAAAGAACTTCAAAGAAGTTCTACAGAAGTTCTATGGAAGACTGTCGAACTTCGAAGAAGTTCTATAGACGTTCGATAAAGAACTTCGAAGAAGTTCTACAGAAGTTCGATAAAGTAACGTCGAAGAAGTTCTATAGAAGTTCGATAAAGAACTTAGAAGAAGTTATATAGAAGTTTGATAAATAACTTTGATCGAAGTTCTATAGAAGACTGTCGAACTTCGATAACACGCTAATCGGAGTAAGATAAATTTTTAATAGAACTTCGATAGAATGCACATCGAAGTTCTTCTAACTTCGAGACGAAGTGCTGCAAATCTTCAATAGAACTTCGATGTTGTGCAAATCGAAGTTCGGCCTAAGTTCGACAAACCTTTTATAGAACTTCGATAGTGAGCAAATCGAAGTTCGACAGATCTTTTATAGAACTTCAAGTCGAAGTTCTAAGAGACCAAAAAATGAGGTCATAGAACTTTGAGTGAGCAAATAGCAAGGGTCATTTAAATTTTAATAGGTACCTAAGTACCTATACATAGCTCCTAATACATGCTTCCTTGTTGAATAATAACCTTGAATTGTATTGATTTTCGATATCCCATTTCCGAGTCATGTGAAACAGACTATAATTAATGCATGCGCCTACATAATTTATGCTCATCTTTATTGGCGATAGCATGACCTTGCACTCATCTCTTTAGCGACCCATAGACGTTTTTCTATACGCACCTTCAAAACGTCCTCGCTAGAAAAAGATCTACGACTTGACTTTATTTACATTTGGAAATCCAGAAAGATGTTTGATTGCAAGAAATGGAATAAGGCAAAGCTTTTTTGCAAGCATAAATCGTTAAAATCAAAGCTCACGCTTATGTTTAATCGAGGATTTTTAATCTGAAATTTAATTTTGTCATTTTCAACCAAACTTTACAGGTATAAACAAAGCAGTACAATTGCGATTTAAATTCTAAAATTAGATGAGCGATATTTTTCCAATTTATAACGCTGGTTCGAATGAAGGAGCTCTTTTCTAATATCTAGTCTTAGCTTAATTTTATGATCCCTCAAAAAATGTTTTAAGTTCAAAAAATTTTGAAATTTTACAAAAATTTTAATTTCAAAAAATTGTTTTTGTACGTATATTATGAAAAATGTAATAACTCTAAACTTCATATTGAAATTTTAATTTTAGGCGCGTAAAATTTGAAAAAATATTGTTTTTAAAAGCTAACTTAAGTATTTAGTTCATTAGTGTTAAGTCTGGACTTCTGATATCAGATTAAAATCCATTTCTAAATATGTGGTTGGAATTATAAATTCTAGATCACAATCGCGTTTTGAAGCTCTTGCATCTGATTGAAAATGTTTAGACTTGAATGTCCATATTAATTTTATTTTTCGTTATGTGTGGCGACCACCATAGGTGGGCGCCACCAAAGTTCTGGGAGGGGGGTGGGGTGCAAGATTTTTTCAAAGGTCAAAAAATGGCCTTGAAAATAATGATATGGCGGGAAAAAACAATTTTCAACGTTTCTTATCGAGAACTATCCATTAACATCAAAAACTTGTGAAAGAGACAAAAAAATTTCAAAAATCGAATTCGGGAGAGGTGTTTTGGTTTATCGGGGGTGCATACCTCCTAAATCCCCCTCCACTCCCAGGTATGGGCGGCACCAAAGTTCTGGTGGGGGAATGCAAGATTTTTTCAAAGGTCAAAAAATCTGGGGGGTGCATGGTATTGCGAAAAAACACCATTTTTCAACGTTTCTCATCAAGTACTATCCATTGGCATCACAAAATAGCGAAAAAAAAACAAAAAAAATCAAAAATTGAATTCTGGGGGTACTTTGGTTTCTGGGGGAATGCATACCCCCTTCCCTACCCACCGCCCCACGCCCAGGTATGGTGTTATGACGAAAAAAACACGTTTCTCATCGAGCACTATCCATTGGCCACAAAAAGATTGCGGAAAAAAACGAAAAAAATTTTCAAAAATTGAATTCTGGAGGTGGCCACATACCGTGCACCCCCCAGATTTGGTTTCTGGGGGGTGCATACGCATACCTTCTGAGGGTGCATACGCATACCCCAAAACCCGCCATGCCCAGGTATGGCGACATCTCGTTCGCTAGTATTACACTGTATAGCAAATCATGAATGTGCGCTTGAGTTGATTTATGAGTTGACTCAAACAATGGCGAGTAGAAAGGACATCACGATAGGGCAGGGGTCATTGGACATGTCATCGTGGCATGTGTAGGCAATGCTTATTTAACGCAAGATGCTATACTGATGGTCAAACGGACAGAACACACAGTCTGTCCGACCTACGCGCAGGTAAAAATTTTCATATGAAAGGCAAGAATCGATATTTTCTAGGAACCCAATCTAACGAACGGGCATTTGTATTCGTAGTCAGGCCAATTAGCCGATGTCCTCATTCATTTAATGCATCCATGTCGACGTAATGTGTTTCATTGAACAATTTTTACTGATTGATAAAACTCCGAAAATCATAAAGCAAACCATTAAAGGTTCAAACCACATGTTAAAACAGTGAAAATGGTTTGTTAATTGTATTTGATTGTAAAAAACTCAACATAATTATTCTGTAAAGACATATTTATTCTAAAGTTGTTTTTAAATTGAGGACATTTGTCAAAAAACCGAAAATCAGGCACCTACGTATATCGAAAAATTTTCAGCCTACACTTTCTTGAGTGCTGACTTTCTTTTATTTCAATTTAATTTCGCCAAGTTCACGAAACAATGAAATAAAAATTTGATTTTTCCATCTTGTTTTTGATTATCTCGCATAATGTATACCCATCCTTTTTCTAATTCAGTCAATTAATTAGAATTGGCTACCTGAATAAAGTTTCCCAATTTCATTCCGGAACTCCGTTTTGTAGACTTTACCTTTAGGCCCTGCCACCATACTACGTTATGAGGAAGAAAAACAGATTTTTTTCTCCACTCAGGATGAAACAATTTATGCCTTATTAGCGGCCTGCCTGCACGGAGTGCGTACATACGCACTCCTGCATGGAGTGCGTACATATACTCGTACATGTATGTAGGTTTGTGATGTTGACCTCGTCCTCAAATACGTGGAACTACAGTAGGATAGATTTCTGTCAAAGCAGCCAACCTCAACCCCATTATTAGGCACGAACGAGTTTAAGCACTGGGAATGATATATAGCATAATGTGCGCTCCCTACATGCTGCTTTTAGCGTCGCATACACACAGTAAAGAGCCGAATTACATATTACTTAATGTGCAAAAAAGCTGTGCTCATTAATTATCTATAACTATGCATATTTCTTACTGCATAGCGCATGTCAGCTTCGTAAACTATGTAGGTACCCAATCTGTTTCATTAATAACTTCGTGCATAAATTCTAAGAATTTTAATCGACACTAAGCCGAGGTTCACGATAATTATACATCAGATCAGATAAATGCTATAATCGCAATCTGCCAGTGCCGGAAATAGTTTTAAAACGACCGAACTTGCATCAAACCGACTATACCTACACAGTTG
Organism: Mermis nigrescens; assembly: GCA_036768485.1. Taxonomy (NCBI): domain Eukaryota; kingdom Metazoa; phylum Nematoda; class Enoplea; order Mermithida; family Mermithidae; genus Mermis; species Mermis nigrescens. The sequence goes on from JAVLUZ010000779.1 coordinate 93,532, forward strand.
TTTTCATCTTCATTTAAAAAATTGTTAATATTTTAAAAGGCATTTAAAATTAAAATTTCAATACTAATTTCAAAGTTATTACATTTTTTAAATATAATATGCCGTGCAAAAACAATTTTTTAAAATTAAAATGGCCGTAAAATTTTAAAATTGATGTTTTCGAACTTAAAACATTTTTTGAGGGATCATAAAATTAAGCTAAGACTAAATATTAGAAAAGAGCTCCTTCTTTCGAACCAGCGTTATAAATTGGAAAAATATCGCTCATCTAATTTTAGAATTTAAATCGCAATTGTGCTGCTTTGTTTATAGCTGTAAACTTTGGTTGAAAATGACAAAATTAAATTTCAGATTAAAAATCCTCGATTAAACATAAGCGTGAGCTTTGATTTTATCGATTTATGCTTGCAAAAAAAGCTTTGCCTTATTCCATTTCTTGTAATTAAACATCTTTCTGGATTTCCAAATGTCAATCAAGTCAAGTCGTAGATCTTTTTCTAGCGAGAACGTTTTGAAGGTGCGTATAGAAAAACATCTTTGGGTAGCTAAACAGATGAGTGCAAGGTCATGCTATCGCCAATAAAGATGAGCATAAATTATGTAGGCGCATGCAGTTAATTATAGTCTGTTTCACATGACTCGGAAATGGGATACCGAAAATCAATACAATTCAAGGTTATTATCCAACAAGGAAGCATGTATTAGGAGCTATAGTATAGGTACTTAGGTACCTTTTAAAATTTAAATGACCCTTGCTATTTGCTCACTCAAAAGTTCTATGACCTCATTTTTTGGTCTCTCAGAACTCCAACTTGAAGTTCTATAAAAGATCTGTCTAACTTCGATTTGCTCACTTTCAGAAGTTCTAAAAGAGGCTTTGTCGAACTTAGGCCGAACTTCGATTTGCAGAACATCGAAGTTCTATTAAGAATTTGCAGCACTTTGTCCCGAAGTTAGACGATCTTCGATGTGCATTCTATCGAAGTTCTATTAAAAATTTATCGAAGTTCGATTAGCGTCTTATCGAAGTTCGACAGTCTTCTATAGAACTTCGATCAAAGTTATTTATCGAACTTTTATAGAACTTCTTCGAAGTTCTTTATCGAGACTTCTTCTTGAAGTTCTTCATCGATCTTCTATAGAACTTCTTCGAAGTTCGACAGTCTTCCATAGAACTTCTATAGAACTTCTTTGAAGTTCTTTATCGAACTTCTATAGAACTTCTTCGAAGTTTGACAGTCTTACATAGAACTTCTATAGAACTTCTTTGAAGTTCTTTATCGACACGTCTATAGAACTTCTATAGAACTTCTTCGAAGTTATTTATCGAACTTCTATAGAACTTCTTCGAAGTTCTTTATCGAACTTCTATAGAACTTCTTCGAAGTTCGACAGTCTTCCATAGAATTTCTACAGAACTTCTTTGAAGTTCTTTATCGAACTTCTATAGAACTTCTTCGAAGTTTGACAGTCTTAGATAGAACTTCTATAGAACTTCTTTGAAGTTCTGTATCGAACGTCTATAGAACTTCTATAGAACTTCTTCGAAGTTATTTATCGAAGTTCTATAGAACTTCTTCGAAGTTTGACAGTCTTAGATAGAACTTCTATAGAACTTCTTTGAAGTTCTTTATCGAACGTCTATAGAACTTCTATAGAACTTCTTCGAAGTTCTTCATCAGGACTTCTATAGAACTTCTATGGAACTTCTTCGAAGTTCTTTACTGAGCCATGAATTAATACAAGACGCCTTAAGATGGCAGACGTGCCTTATAGCGTTCATATACCCCGAGTTATTACACATTGGAAGCTTCAGCATGAATTAAGGCCATATTTTTATAGGCATATGCGTGTATATATTTATGAGCTTACGCTGATAAAGCTTATGTTATGGAAGCCTGTGTATATTTCCAACCTCTTGCTTTGTATCAGAATGATTGTGTATCCACTCCCAATTCCAGAAAGAAAAATTTATATGATCGTTTCCTGTCATAAAATAAGTTTCTTAGAAGATTAAAGCATATGTTTAGAGTTCTAAGAAAAAAATGCGCCATGCATAGCAGAAGGGTTAACTATAAGCTTGAATACATGTGCTAATTTTAACAGTGTAGAATGATTATGTAGAAGCTTACCTTTTTGTGGCCGCATGAAGCTACAAATATAAATAGGTATATATTTGTACAAATGCGTAGGTGGGTACATTTTTGATTCTGATAGCTGCAATCTGCCCATTCTAGGCTTTAAGCAGAGGCTGATCTTGATATTAGTCGGACGAGACCACTCATGGGTGAGATTGGTCTGCATTCGCTGAGAATTCGATTGACTCCACAAAAATCGATTGATCTTCATATTTGAATTTTGGAGCTATGTTTAGCGAGTTTGCCTCATCGGACCCCCAGAATTTGGTCGCTGCTTTAAATTTGATTTAATCGAACAGACTACAGCGAGCGAATAAGTATCTGATAACACTATCAAAGATTTGACATTTTTGAGTCAAAAAATATCTTCAACGTTTAAAAGGCACACTTTTTTATGATTCTTTGAAAAATCGACGACCATGGGAATCACAGCTAATTTGATGGGGTCTGTAGCCATTCTGGAGCCAAATTCCCCAAAAACACCTCTCGATCATACTGCACAGTTTGAGGGCCAAAATGGCATCAAAAACAGTATAAATGCTAAAATAGCTTACAACTGGTTACTGAATAATTTCGAGCATTCGAGGAAAATGTTTAATTTACTTCCGTTTTTATTCTTCGTTTCTCATTCTGCGATCCTATTTTTCCGTTCTGATAGTCCATGCATCTTATGCGTGTCTGATCTCACTTGAATTTAATATTTTCCGCCCTCAAGTGACTCCGAAACACTATCTGATTAATGTAATTCATTGCAAATAATCAATTTCTAATGCACAAAATGTATTTATCATTCACAGCTACGTGCCAGAACTCTGAAAAAGCAATTTTGTGCACTCTACTCATTATCGACGTCGTCCTACAAATCAGCTATGGAGTAATCTACCTGTTTACCTACTGTATCTATAGCAGTCCTGTATAAACAGACAAACATATTCTGGCCTGGCGACGCAATTGTCATATTAATTTGAATATTAGTAGGCACTTACACTAGGCACCAGTCTATAATTTTTATGCTGGTTCTTTCTATACGTTTCATTAGACGTTTTGTGTAGGTATGTATGTTTGTATGTCTCCCAATAAAGAAGAGTAATAGCCGAAAATAAGAAAGTGGGCCAATTTTGATTGCTATTGATTCCAATGTGGGCCTTAATTACGGGTGTACTGTAGGTCTGGTCATCTCAAATTTCTCGAACCGAATTCGCCAGATGCGGTTCTTTTGTCTTCTTTGCGCACCAAACACACAAATATAGTTTGATCAGTCAAGTAAGTTTTGCCCAAATGAGAATATCATTGTGTCACCTCTCAGGTGTTATCCAAGCTGTCCTAGGTTGCATCGCTGCATGATGTAATATAGATACAATAAACATACATACTTGTATGCGTTGTGATTTTCCAATGAAAATATTTTTCGGATGTTGTTTAGCCCGAAACATACTTCACGCGAGTGCAGCAGATAGGCGTAAATTCGCCGCAGCAGTCGCCTTGCTGAATTCGCGCTGACCCATGGCATACTTCCTGGCGCCGCGCGGCAGGCGCAAAGTTTGCCGCGCCACATTTCAAGGCATACATCAAGCGGCCCAAGGCATAACTTTTGGACTTTCCTCGCGAATACTAATGAGATGCGCCGGTATCGATCTACTCTGAATCTATAATGAATGCACGTATCTACGTGAGCACAAACGATCTTCATCGATTTTGAAATGTCATAGAAGTACGTACACAGTACTGGATTTGTACGTTTTTAATCGGACTTTCTCCAATTTGTTGTGTAGCTTTTAATTATTGCGTACATACCTGTCATTTGAATAAATAGTGTTAAAAAATTCATGCAGGATGCAAGGCGTTCAGTCATTGATTCTGGAAATTTTGTCATTCCTTGAATAGAAAAGGTGCATGAATCCTGAATACTTCTGACAACTTGGTTGTGTGATTTTATTTTCGCTGTACGCATTTTTTGCTCAAGATCATGGATTTTGATACAACACTGATAAATGAGGTACAGAATTTTCCTGCACTAAGCAGATAACAAGCAAGTGCAAAACAAACTTCATCCTCCATCTCTTTCAGAATGATATCGTGTGATTCTGCTAACCCGCCGATATCAGTGGTACGCATACGTGGGCAGCAAGAATATTCTGGGGGGGGGTTCAAGATTTTTGAAGGTCATAAAATTACCTTAAAAACGGTGGTATGGCGATAAAAACGCCATTTTTCGACGTTTCTCATCAAGCACTATCCATTGGCATCAAAAAATTGCGAAAAAAAGAAAAAAATTTTCAAAAATTGAATTCTGTAGGGGGGTTATTTTGATTTCTGGGGGGGGGGGTATTTTGCTTTCTGGGGGGTGCATACCCCCAACCCCCACGCCCAGGTGTAGTGGTACATACATGCATATGTACATGGTGTCCTAACATGGTAACCTACATTATAAATGCATAAATGAATTTAAATGAGCTTTCGCCCGATTTAAAAAAAAATCGATTATGAAAGAAATCAACGCACTATCATTGTGGCGATTTGCGCAGAGTATGCCAACACCGAGCAATGCAGCAGCAAAGCGGCAAAGGGTCGCCCTGTTGGCGCCATTTTTTCTTGCCGTGCGGCGACTGCGCCGTGTGAAGTATGCCTAGGTGGCGAAGCGGCAGATGAATTCCGCCGCGCCAGTTCCGCGCCATGACATCACATTTTTGGGTATACTGTGGCCGCAAACCCGCTTTGCGGCGCAAATCACATGAGAAGTATGTTTTGGGCTTTACAAAAAAAACATTACAGTAATTATTAAAGAACACTCTAGAATAGAGAAAGAAGTACATACCAACATAAATACTTTTTAATTAAATTAGTTTTACCAGACGGAAAAAGCGAAAATATAAAATTCAAGTGAGATCAGACATGCACAAAGGGCATTAAGCTGAGATCTACAAGCTGGACTATCTGAATAGAACAATAGGATTTGCGGAATGAGAAACGAAGAACACAAACGTGAAGTAAATTAAACATTTCCCTCAAATGCTTGAAATTATCCAGTGACGAGTTGTAAGCTATTTTAGCATTTATACTAACTGTTTTTGACGCCATTTTGGCCCTCAAATTGCGCAGTATGATGGAGAGGTGTTTTTGGGGGAATTCGGGTCCAGAATGGCTTGCAGATCCCATCAAATTAGCTGTGATTCCCACGGTTGTCGATTTTTCAAAAAATCATAATTTTTTGACTCAAAATGTCAAATTTTCGACAATGTAATCAGATACTTATTTGCTCGTTGTAGTTTGTTCAATTAAATCGAATTTTAAGCAGCGATCAATTTCCGGGGGTACGATGGGGCACACTCGCTAAACATAGCACCAGAAATTCAAATATGAGGATCTAGTCGATTTTTGATAGTCCATTGAATTCTCTGCGAATGCAGACCCATCTCGCACATGAGTGGTCTCGTCCGACTAATATCAAAATCAGCCTCTGCTGTAAAGCCTAGAATGGGCGGATTGCAGCTCTGGAATCAAAAAAGTACCCACCTACGCCTTTGTACAAATATATACCTATTTATTTTTGTAGCTTCATGCGGCCACATGTATGTAATTAAATTACCTGTGCTAAAACTTATTACCTAATTCGAATTTCAGTACAATGCAAGGTAGGCATTCATTATTCAGAAACCTTGGTAAGTTACACTAAGAATACTGTCTAACACTTTTTGGAAAACCTAGGGGTCGGGATTACACTAATCTTTGGGTATTTTAAGTTCCCGGCAAGACTAACCCCCCAAACCCCACATGTGCCAATGTTTGCTCATAACATACATACTTGTGCACTTCATCGACTTTTCTGAAATTCGGGAAAACAGTCACTGCCACGCACTTGGCGTGAGTAGTGTGGAACCCCTCCCCCGAGAATATAGCGGACCCCCAGAATTGAATTTTTTTTTGGCAATTTAGGCCCAGCAGACCCCCCCCCCCCGGGATTTTGCTGCTGCCCATGTTTGTCACTGCATCACTGCAATTCTGTGACCTGGTTTCTGAAATTCAGAAAAATGGTCAATGAAGTTCAATGACCTTTTTGTTGAAATTCAGAAAAACGTCACTGCAGTTCCGTGACCTTTTTTTGAAATTCAGAAAAAACGGTCACTGCAATTCCGTGACCTTTTCTTGGACTTCAGAAAAACGGTCATTGAACTTCCGTGACCTCTCTCTTTTGAACATCAGAAAAATGGCCACTGCACTTCCCGTGACCTCTCTTTTGAACTTCAGAAAAATGGTCACTGCGCTTCCGTGAACTCTCTTTTGAACTTCAGAAAAATGGTCACTCCTGTTCAGCGATTTTTTTTACTGAACGGTAAACAAAATATCACTGAACCGCAGTGACCGTTTTTCTGGAGAGTGCACACTGGCGCAAGTGTAGTTCCTTTCTGAAGTGGTAATTAATACAAGATCCCTTACCTTCCCCTCCCACCCATTCAGGCTAGACTTTAAAAATAACTTGAGTACCTTAGAGCTTTTGATCAATTATTCAAAACACTTGATATTAGTCGGGACAATAAAGGGAGCAGGTGTGACAAGAGAAGGGTTCAAAAATTGTCAGTGTCTGTTTGCATTTGATTTGACTATAGACGAAGACGACGGCGGACATTGGGATTTAATTAGAGTAGAGGTACAACTAGTATTGAAATATCATTTGCTGAAAAAATTCCCAATACGGGCCTTGAAGTGATTGTTTGTGCCGAGTTTGATAATTTAGTAATGCAAGATGAGTGCCGGAATGTTATGTATGATTATAATGGCTTAAAAATGAATACCATTCATCTCTCAAACGTTTTAAAAAAGCGACCAAGCGGTCGAGCAAAATTTTCTTGGCAGTGTTTTCTTAAGCGACGAATTTCCACCCATTTATAGCAGGCCTGCTGCATTGGTAATGAATATGGATCCTAGTACCCAACCTGGTTTGGCATGCTGTGCCTGTATTTTGACGCGCATGACTCATGCGACTATTTTGATAGCTACGGCTTAGCGCCTGATAACCATACACAAAATTATATTCTACAGTATGCTGCAAAAATTAAGAATAATAAAAAATGGGTGCATCTGCCACTAACGTCTACGTGTGGCCAAATGTGTGTTTATTCTTTGATTTGGAGGTACAGAGGGGTGCCCATGAAACTGATTTATAAAGTTTAGAAAAAGTTATGCGGACAAATTTGTAACGGGTTTTGTAAATAGTCTATTTAAGGCGTGCTTGTATTAATTCATAGTTCAGTAAAGAACTTCAAAGAAGTTCTATAGAAGTTCGATAAAAGTTCTATAGAAGTTCGATAAGGAACTTTGAAGAAGTTCTATAGAAGTTCTATGGAAGACTGTCGAACTTCGACGAATTTTATATAGAACTTCAATAAATAACTTTGAAGAAGTTCTATAGAAGTTCGATATAGAACTTCGAAGAAGTTCTATAGAAGTTAATCGAAGTTCGATAGAATTTTCAATAGAAGTTCGATCATCGAAGCTCATCTAACTTCTAGACGAAGTGTTGCAAACCTTGAATAGAACTTCGATGTTGTGCAAATCGAAGTTCGACCTAAGTTCGACAAACCTTTTATAGAACTTCGATAGTGAGCAAATCGAAGTTCGACAGATCTTTTATAGAACTTCAACAATTATACAAGTCGAAGTTCTAAGAGACTCATAAAAAATGAGGTCATAGAACTTTGAGTGAGCAAATAGCAGAGGGTCATTAAAATTTTGATAGGTACCTGAGAGTACCTATAGCTCCTAATACATGCTTCCCTTGTTGAATAATAACCTTGAATTGTATTGATTTTCGGTATCCCATTTCCGAGTCATGTGAAACAGACTATAATTAATATATGCGCCTATATAATTTATGCTCATCTTTATTGGCGATAGCGTGACCTTGCACTCATCTGTTTAGCGACCCAAAAGACGTTTTTCTATACGCACCTTCAAAACGTTCTCGCTAGAAAAAGATCTACAACTTGACTTGATTGACATTTGGAAATCCAGAAAGATGTTTAATTGCAAGAAATGGAATAAGGCAAAGCTTTTCTTGTAAGCATAAATCGATAAAATCAAAGCTTATGCTTATGTTTAAATCAAGCTTTTTCGATCTGAAATTTAATTTTGTCATTTTCAGCCAAACTTTACAGGTACAAACAAAGCAGCACAATTGCGCTTTAAATTCTAAAATTAGATGAGCGATATTTTTTCAATTTATAACTCTCGTTCGAATGAAGGAGCTCTTTTCTGATATTTAGCTCTAGCTTAATTTTTATGATCCCTAAAAATGTTTTAAGTTCAAAAAATTTCGGAATTTAACAAAAATTTTAATTTTAAAAAATTGTTTTTTTGTACGTATATTATATTTTCAAAAAAATGTAATAACTCTAAACTTCATATTGAAATTTTAATTTTAGACATGTAGAAATTGAAAAAAATATTGTTTTCAAAAAGCTAACCTAGGTATTTAGTTCCTTAGTGTTAAGTCTAGGACTTCTGATATCAGATTAAAATCAATTTCTAAATGTGTGGTTGGAATTATAAATTCTAGATCGCAATCCCGTTTTGAAGCTCTTGCATCTGATTGAAAATGTTTAGATTTGAATGTCCATGTTAATTTTATTTTCCGTTATGTGTGGCGACCACCATCGGTGGGCGCCACCAAAGATCTGGGAGGGGATGGGGTGCAAGATTTTTCAAAGGTCAAAAAATGGCCTAAAAAATAGTAAAATGGCGTAAAAAACAATTTTTCAACGTTTCTTATCGAGAACTATCTATTAATATCAAAAACTTGTGAAAAAGACAAAAAAATTTCAAAAATCGAATTCGGGAGAGATATTTTGGTTCCTCGGGGGGTGTAGGTGCATACCTCTCAAACCCCCTCCACTCCAGTATGAAGCGGCACCTTAGTTCTGGGGGGATGCAAGATTTTTCAAAGGTCAAAAATCTGGGGGTGGTCATGGTATGGCGAAAAAACACAATTTTTCAACGGTTCTCATCAAGCACTATCCGTTGGTATCACAAAATAGCGGAAAAAACAAAAAATTCAAAAATCAAATTCTGGGTGTACTTTGGTTTCTGGGGGAGTGCATACCCCCTTCCCTACCCCCCGCCCGAATATGGTGTTATGACAAAAAAAAACACGTTTCTCATCACTATCCATTGACCACAAAAATTGCGGAAAAAAACGGAAAAACTTTTCAAAAATTGAATTCTGGAGGTGGCCACATACTGTGCACCCCCAGATTTGGTTTCGAGGGGTGCATACATATACCACCAAAACACGCCATGTCCAGGTATGGCGACATCTCGTTCGCTAGTATTACACTGTATAGCAAATCATGAATGTGTGCTTGAGTTGATTTATGAGTTGAATCAAACAATGGCGAGTAGAAAGGACACCACGATAGGGCAGGGGTCATTGGACATGTCATCGTGGCATGTGTAGGCAATGCTTATGTAAGGCAAGATGCTATACTGATGGTCAAACGGACAGAACATATAGTCCATCCGACTTACGCACAGGTAAAAATTTTCATATGAAAGGCAAGAACCGATATTTTCTAGGAACTCAAACAGATCGGGCTTTTGTATTCATAGTCAAGCCAATTCGCCAATGTTCTCCTTCATTTAATGCATCCATGTCGATGTAGTGTGTTTGATTGCACAATTTTTACTAATTGATCAGACTCCGAAAATCATAAAGCAAACCATTAAAGGTTTAAAACACATGTTAAAACAGTAAAAATGGTTTGTTAATCGAAATTTGATTGTACAAAATTCAACATAATTATTCTGTAAAGACATATTTATTCTAAAGTTGTTTTTAAATTGAGGACATTTGTCAAAAAACCGAAAATCAGGCACCTACGTATATAGAAAAGTTTCAGCCTACACTTTCTTGAGTGCTGACTTTATTTTATTTCAATTTAATTTCGCCTAGTTCACAAAACAATGAAATAAAAATTTGATTTTTGTATCTTGTTTTTGATTATCTCGCATATTGTATACCAAACTTTTTCTAATTCAGTCAATTAATTAAAATTGGCTGGCTACCTGAATAGAGTTTCCCAATTTCATTCCAGAACTCCGTTTTGTTGACTATACCTTTAGGCCCTGCCACCATACTACGTTATGAGGAAGAAAAACAGATACATATTTTTCTTCACTCAGGATGAAACAAATTATGCCTTATTAGTGGCCTGCCTGCACGGAGTGTGTACATACGCACTCCTGCATGGAGTGCGTACATATACTCGTACATGTATATAGGTTTGTGATGTTGACCTCGTCCTCAAATACATGGAACTACAGTAGGATAGATTTCTGTCAAAGCAGCCAACCTCAACCCCATTATTACGCACAAACGACTTTAAGCACTGGGAATGATATATAGCATAATATGCGCTCTCTACATGCTGCTTTTAGCGTCGCATACACACAGTAAAGAGCCGAATTACATAGGTAGGTATACTTAATGTGCAAAAAAGCTGCGCGCATTAATTATCTATACCTATGCATATTTCTTACTGCATAGCGCATGTGAGCTTTGTAAACTATGTAGGTATGTACCTAGTCTGTTTTCACTTGTAACTTGGTGCATAAATTCTAAGAATTTTGATCGACACCAAGCTGAGGTTCACAATACTTATACATCAGATCAGATAAATGCTATAATTGCAATCTGCCAGTGCCGGAAATAGTTTTAAAACGACCGAACTTGCATCAAACCAACTATACCTACACAGTTGTTTTCATCTTCATTTAAAAAATTGTTAATATTTTAAAAAGCATTTAAAATTAAAATTTCAATACAAATTTCAAAGTTATTACAATTTTTAAATATAATATGCCGTGCAAAAACAGTTTTTCAAAATTAAAATTGTCGTAAAATTTTAAAATTGAAGTTTCCGAACTTAAAACAAATGTTAGAAAAGAGCTCCTTCATTCGGACCAGTGTTATAAATTGGAAAAATATCGGTCATCTAATTTTAGAATTTAAATCGCAATTGTGCTGCTTTGTTTATACCTGTAAAGGGCATAATTGTAGTACCGGGGACCCATACTTTCTGTGTGCCCATGAACTTTACGTCAATCGATTTTTTTGTAGTAACTGTTACTGCAATAAACTTAGTTCTAAATCTTGAAATCAATGGTGTGCGAAAGATTACAGCGGCAATTCAGGTGACTAGAAGGTTAAAGTTATACAAATTATATAATACCATGCAACTGCAGTATAGTAGCTGCAGGCCAGAGCAAGTATACTCCTTACCATCGAATAATGCTTTCAACTTAAATGGCTATTTTTGAGATTAACACACAAACCACTTGATGGATTTCAATAAAATAAAGTGATCGGGTAGATAATTTTAAATGAAACTATTTTGCCAAGAAAAGTTGTGCTAGCTTATATCTACACTATGCTAGGCTCTAAAAAGTGCTCAAACTTTGCATGATCACTACATTGTACACGTTTTGTTTCATATTTTGAAAAATAGCAAAATAGTTAGATATTTTTGTGCCCTAAATTTCACTCTTTTCTGTTTTTCGGGTTACTGAATACTTTGTCCTGCAATTTCAATTTATTTTTTTTAAATATGGCTGCCCCCATAAGGTATGCATTTTACTCGCGCCATGTTTCATATTTTTTGATGTTTAAGAATATTTTAGAAAGCTCAAAAAAAGTTCTTTCGAATGATATCCTGTTTGTCTAATTTGATAAAGAATTTCAGTTTTTCAATATGGCCGCCAGGAAGGCTGTCATACTGTAACTTAATGTTTTCAGCCGTTATTTTATGAGTTTCTGACGTATTTCAACCTTTTTTCAGTGAATAGCTAGAAAATTTTATGTTATTTCTATTGATTTATGTCTCATTTCGCCCAGGAAATTTAAAAAAACCTCAAATTTATTCATTATAAGTGTAAGATTAGTTTTAAAAAGCTGAGTGCGATGCCTTGAGACCTTATAGCCTTCTAGTCACCAAAGTTGCCGATGCAATCTTTCGCACACCATTGATTTCAAGATTTAAAACTAAGTTTATTGCAGTTGCACTTACTACAAAAGATCGATTCACGAAAGTGCATGGGCACATACAAAGTACGGGTCCCCGGTACTATAATTATGCCCCCTGTAAAGTTTGGTTGAAAATGACAAAATTAAATTTCAGATTAAAAAAGCTCGATTTAAACATAAGCGTGAGCTTTGATTTTTTCGATTTATGCTTGCAAAAAAGCTTTGCCTTATTCCATTTCTTGCAATTAAACATCTTTCTGGATTTCCAAATGTCGATCAAGCCAAGTTGTCGATCTTTTTTTAGCGATAACGCTTTGAAGGTGCGTTTAGAAAAACGTCTTTAGGTCACTAAACAGAAGAGTGCAAGGTCTTGCTATCGCCAATAAAGATGAGCATAAATTATGTAGGCGCATCGTGTGCATTAATTATAGTCTGTTTCACATGACTCGAAAATGGGCTATCGAAAATCAATATAATTCAAGGTTATTATTCAACAAGGAAGCACGTATTAGGAGCTATAGGTACTTTAGGTTCCTATTAAAATTTAAATGACCCTTGCTATTTGTTCACTCAAACTTCTATGACCTCATTTTTCGGTCTCTTAGAACTTCGACTTGTATGTTTGTTGAAGTTCTATAAAGATCTGTCGAACTTCAATTCGCTCACTATTGAAGTTCTATAAAAGGTTTGTCGAACTTAGGCCGAACTTCGATTTGCACAACATCGAAGTTCTATTAAAGATTTGCAGCACTTCGTCTCGAAGTTAGACGAACTTCGATGTGCATTCTATCAAAGTTCTAGTAAAAATTCATCGAACTTTGATTAGTGTGTTATTGAAGTTCGACAGTCTTCTATAGAACTTCGATCAAAGTTATTATCGAACTTCAATAGAACTTCTTCGAAGTTCTTTATCGAACTTCTATAGAACTTCTTCGAATTTTGACAGTCTTCCATAGAATTTCTATGGAACTTCTTTAAAGTTCTTTATCAAACTTCTATAGAACTTCTATAGAACTTCTATGAAGTTCTTCACTGAAGCATGAATTAATACAAGACGCCTAAGACAAACTCCTCGGTCATAGATGAAGATTTTATCATATACCAAATTTGTCAAAAATAGATCAATTTTGCAAAACTTTGCCCAGCAACACGATAAGCTAATAGACAAAATACGTCTTTAAAGTTTATTGTACATTTACTGCAAAAATTAAAATTAATTGGTGATTGGGAGTGTAATCTCTCGGAATTTATTTACCCCCATAATTGGCAAACAATAAGAAAACACGAAACGGAAATTAAAATTATAGATGCAGATGGTATTCAATATAAACTTTGCAGGAAGGATGCTACAAGTCCATCCTGGAATTTATAGAGGCTATGAAATTTTGTATAGAAAAAGTAGAAGGAGTAGAATTCAATTATTACACTTCAATAAAATGGGTTTCTGTAATGATACTTGAACGCTTTGTGAAATCAGTGAAACTGTCCGAAAGAAAAGCAAATATTTTAGGATTTAAAGAAACACTACTAAAAGATACAGGACAGTCGGATAAGGAGCCGGACTTGGTGGGGGCTGGTCTTGAAACCATGTACGTCTATGCAAATATTTTAGAACCCCAGGTTGTAGGAGACGTTTAAGCCCCTCTTTTGCGCATCATAAACATGGAAGGAACATACCCTATTATCATTGACAGAATCTTTGATTCTCCTCACTACATACCCGTCCTCGTAAAAGATATTTCCAGCATAGAAATAGACACAAAAGACAATTTGGATCTATTAATCCCATTTATTTCTGGACAAGTGATGGTCAAGTTTCAATTTCGAAAAACTGAACCTTCATATTTTTAGATATAAATAGTCGTGTCTATTACAAATTCATCATTATCAATCATGGTTACGATTTGAAATGTTGTTTCTACAGCTCGAGTCTCTTCAAAGCTTTTAAATTTGTATAAAATTAAGAGAACTTGCAATGTAGTGGAATTTGACCATAAAAGATTTAATGCGGCAATAATTCGAATAAGACGAACCAAAAGCAACGCACCTATTGTTCAGTTCTGGAAAATTAGTATGCATTAGTGCTAAAAGCGTTGAACAAAATAAAATCGCGAACAAAAAAATTTGCAAAATGTTGGAGAAAAGTGGATACAAACTAAAACTAACCGAACATATAATTCACAATATTGTCAAATCAGGAAATTTAGGCGCAAATATAAATTTACGCACTCTTGCTCAAGCGCAGAAAAATTTGTTGAATACGAACAAGAATTCCCGGTTTGAACATACGATTTCCGGATGCCCCCCTCTGCCCTTTTTTTTTACAATGGGAAAAATTGTTATAACAGGCGTGAGAAATGAAGCACAACTGAAACCATTTCAAAAACGGCATGATATGTTTGACAGATGCATTCAAAATAGCTTAAGCATAAAGTTAATGTTTATTCAAAGACGTTGTGCAAACAGAAAAGGTCGGCTACTGAACGTTTTGCAATGCATGGTACCTAAACTGTATGCAGGGTTGTATAACAATGACCATACAGAAAACGATATTGTAGCATTTTAACCCTGCATTCTTACAAAACAGAAAAATACTCACCCTTGCAGACGATTGTTACTGGGTTGGTCGTTGTCATTAAGAGTTTCTTTGGCGTCTTCCTATTCCTGCCCATCATAGGTGATCATACCAAAGAGGAGTCAAATGATGAAAGTCCTCAAATTTTCATGCTTTTTTATACCTTTTTAAAAGCATGGAATTCTGGGCTGTCTTTACAAAAGCAGCTGAAAATCTTTACACTATTTTGGTAGTAAGATTTCTATAATATTTTTCTTTCGTATTTTTCTGAAAAATGAAAACTTAGCTTGAGTTGGACCTATTTTTGTCATAAAGGGTCAATAGCTAGATGTCAGTGACCATTTAAATTTCAATAATATTTTGCATAGAAACCTAGTTTGAGTCGACAGCTGCAGTTCAAAATAAATTTATACAATATTTTTGCTTCTGTACGTTTCTGAATGATGAAAAACGTAGCGTGAGTTGGATCTATTTTAGTAATAATGGCTAGCCAATCAATAGCTAGATAGCAGTGACTGTTTGAATTTCATAAATAATGTTTCGCTTTTTTTTTTGAATAATAGAAACCTGGTTTGAGTCGACAGCTGCAGATTAAAATAGATTTTGATAATATTTTGCTTATGTACCTTTTTGAATAGCGATTGCTTAGCTATAGTCGACAGGGTGAATAGTTTATCACTCTAATAAAACTGTGTTATAGTATGTGCATGTATCCCGCCTAGTGATTAGCAAGTTCAATGTTGTTATCTTTATTCTGATGGCCTTACTGAAACTGACACCCTGTACCTGATAGGCTCATGCAACCTAGGGAGAAATTAGACATCCTGCGCCCACGTAGGATCCAAATTTGGTCTTTTGCGCTTTTGCTTCAGGGAGTTTGCCGCCCAAGTTCGGCGCTTCATGCCTTTACTTTTGTGCTTTATTGTGTAGTAGGACCCCATTGTAGGCGCATTGCGCCTACAATTTCAGAGTCTCTATGCTTAAGCATGTGTGATGCTTAAGCATTGTAGCCAGAAGGTCCGGGATTACTACTGATAGAGGCTCTCATGAATCATGAGTTAGCGATAATATTACGCAAGGAAAAGTTGGTGAAGTAATTAAGGTACTTAGCGTAAATAACAATAAAACAATGTGCTATGTTGAGCGAGTCTCATTTTTGCCTGCGTTTGGATTGTATTTGTACGTAACTATGCATTATGGGCATATAGGCGGAATGCCTACGTTCAAACACAGGTAATGCTTTTGTACTTAGGTGAATGCTAAGCCAGCCTACATACCTTAAACAATAGCCACAGCGAATCCTCAGTGGCTTTTCGAAATACATATCGCTTGGACACTTTTAGTTGTACCTTAAAGTGTCCGGCCGGACACTCCAAGGCACGGATACTTCAAGGTGCGACACTGGCACCCTATTCTCTATCCCATCCACAACAATGAAATGCATTATGATAGCCAGAAATTACAGTTAAAAACGCGTAAACATATGAGTTTTTCAGCCGAATCGCTCTTTTATCCAAGATAGTAGCTTGGAAATGCAAGGTTATTAAACGTACTCTTTGCACAGGGGCGGATTTAAGAAGGGGGGGGCGGCCAGTCCATACGTGGGCAGCAGGAAAATTTGGGGGGGGGTCCAAGATTTTTTGAAGGTCAAAAAATGGCCTTAAAAAATGGTGATATGGCGATAAAAACACCATTTTTCGACGTTTCTCATCAAGCACTATCCATTGGCATCAAAAAATTGCGAAAAAAAAACGAAAAAAAATTTTCAAAAAATTGATTTCTGGGGGGAATCTTGATTTCTGGGGGGTCCACACCCCCTTCCAGATCCCTCCCCCACGCCCATGTGTAACGGCCACCCCCTCCCCCATCGGCCCAAAATAGTGCGCAAAATTAAGAATTTTCGAGCGATTTTTAGGTTAAAACAGCTAATTTTTCCGCCCAAGTCATGATTCCGCCCCCTGGGAAAATCGTAGATCCTCCGCTGTCTTTGCAGTAATGTAGGATTTTTCGGATCCAAAGGCATCGTTTCTGACGAGACAATCTAAAAAATCACTTTCAGCGGGTAAATGCACAGCAGTATCTATGACAAAGTCAGCGGAATTTTGAGAATCTCATGCAAATTGATTCAAAATTATGGATTTCGAATAATTCGCTAAAAGTGGAATTCCTATATGGTGCTGTATGAATAAGTGTTCGTCTGTAATTAATATTATTTCAGAAGAGGGTGAAATTGTCACAATGGATGCACATACGCTCATGTCTGACCTAGGAGATCTTGGTTTGTGCGAAGCAACTAGTGGGCATTGTGCTGTGGATGATGGCATAATCGTTTGGAAGTCAAGTCAGTTAAAGCCTTCTTGCAAGTTTGATAAACTGGGAACTTACTCAGCCCGTCAAAATGGAAAATTTTGGGTCATCGACTCAATTCAAGAAGCTTCTTCACTTTCATAGAAGTCAACTTTTTCTTCTATTCCAGGTAATTTGTGTCTGGTAAAAATTTCATATCATTTAATGCTTTTTAGACTCTTCACTTTGCCTAAATTTTGGAGAAATGATTCCCTTTTTTTCTTTCTGGGGCATAAAACCCCTCACACGCATGTCTGGTCATAACGAATTTCCTAATATCTCATAATCATGCACAAAAGTCCTCTATTTCAGTATATTCATATTCAAAACAAGTATTTGCTACACGCACTGACCATACCTGGGCGTGGGAGGTTTGGAGTGGGCATGCACCTCCACAAATTAAAATACCCCCAGGATACCAAAATAACCCCCTCCAGAATTCAATTTTTGAAATATATTCCGCAATTTTTTGACGAAATTGGAATACTTGATGAGAAATGTTGAAAAATGGTGTTTTTTGCCATACCTAAATTTTTAAGGCCATTTTTTTTTTACCTTGGAAAAGATCCTGCACCCCCTTCCCCAGAACTTGGTGCTGCCCACCTACGGCACTGACGCCTTTTTTGCTGTTTGTCCAAAAAAGCTAATTTGCAGAAACCTACTCAAAACAAGAAGAAAACTTAATATTCATCTAAGACGATCCTCATTGTAACCCAGCAAAATGGATTTTTGACTGCTTTCTTATGGCGTTGCATTGCACTCTATTAAATTCAGAGCTATGTGAACATTGTTTTTATTACAATAGGCATTATATACCGCTACATACATACATACATACATACATACATACCTATGTCTCTCGGTGACGTCGGGATATTAATGTCTGTACAATTTTTATTATTGCATAGACTCAGTATGAAGGTACACGTAACAGAAGACACATTTAATTACATACCCACACATACGTACAGTTTGCGTATGCTCATCTAACGAGTTTCTACTTGTGTACACTATGTATGTACACACAAGAGTTGAATTTCAGCCATACAGCTTGGAAATTCGAACCATACCTAATTATGTATGTATCTAAGAGTTTTACGCGTCAAATGGGCGTTGTTTGATGCACAGAACCCAGGAAAATTGTACTTATAAATGAATCAACATGCGCATGGGGAAGGGATTCTGCAGATGTGAATTCAGAATTCAAAAGATCCCCAGAACTAATGTTTAAAATTTTTTCTTTTTTGCGATTTGTGATGCCAATAATCGAGCTCAATGGATGGGAAATGCCAAAGTAACGTGTAAATGTAGGGGCCTGTATCTACTAGAGCGACACAGACCAGCCTAGCATTACCTTCGAGATTTACCTAGGCACGTAGGTACTTAAGTCTACGCTAGTGCTGGCTCCCGGGATCAAGTGCGGCTCTAAGGCTTTCGATCTTTGGACCCTTAGAGACCTTATGGCTTCGAGGGCAGGCGCATTACAATTTAATGGGCAGCGAAGCGCCGAGATCAAGCGATCGCCTGCGAAATTGATACCGACGGCTGCAAAATTGTAGGCATATTCTCCGAAAAACCCGAAGTTTTGCACTGATTGCATACCCGTGTTTACAGGATTCTGCAGACAAATTACATATTTCCGGCGCGCTAGGTTCGCACAACTTTGAGAGATATTTTCTGGAACAGTTTTTCCCGAAGGTGAGCGTGAATTCGATGCTCTGTTGCTAGTAGACAACAGTGAAGATGCCCTATGCGCATTTTTGCAACACGAAGTCGCACTTTACATTGACAGTTCAGAAAAATTTGGCGCTTATCGGGATTGAGTGGTTAACGCGCTTCAGATACATTAGTTTCTATGCGATTCAGAACTGGCTGGGGCTTAAGCATAGTGCTTAGCTCCAAACGCAAAGTTTATGCATTTCATCCGCATTTTCCTTTTTTATTCTGATCGGCGCACGCAGAAAGATCCGAAAATCTGCAAACGAATAGCTTGTAGCGCTTTTAAATAAGATGGTTAGTCACATTAGCATTAGCATCGCCATCATGCCGGCATTCATGCTGTGACTATGATTACTCTCTACGTCAGAATCGTGAATTTCGCGCTCCGAACTGGTTTCAGGATTATTTGCCTTTGTTAATGGTAGTCGTATTATTGATCATTGTGTGACTTGATGAATTGTCAATATTAGGATCCGACCTAGTTAGCGAAGATTGATTAATGCGAGATCGCATGAGTAGTAAGTGACGCTCATCTGGCGTAACAACAGGGAGATAGGCAGCTGTGTAAGCATAGGCAACTACGTCACATCATCGCTTTTAGCCAGTCGACTAAAAATATGATTCATAGGGCTCGCTCGCTAACATCATAAAAAACGAGCTCGCTCGCTAACGTCATAAAAAACGCGCTCGCTCGTTTTTAATTAAATCTTAAACATTTCCAGCATGAAACGCACTTTTTTGAAAAATTTATGAACGGCATCTTCGCTTTTAAGACCAACCATTAGAACAGTACCGGTGGTAAAAATTAAAGCCGTAGCATGAGGGAAAGTTAATTTGGCGGCCGGAAATAATTCAGGCTCTAAGCGCACAAACTTTTTATGCATCCGAGCAAAACCAGCAATGTTTATTCGACTGTTCATTCGACCCGTGCCTACTACATTATGTACTTTTAACTGCAAAATTTGTAAGGTGTAGCCGCTCTCTTGTAAAAAAGCGCACATTTTTTCATTCGCTAGCTTGTTTTCGTGTATGCTTTTTGTGCCTACACAAACCAATTTTCCAGAACTAAACAATAAACCAGTACTCTTTGGCTGCGTTATTTTAATAATTAAACCATTGAACTTTCTTGGATCGTATTTGACGCCCTTACATGTTTTTGCAATTTTATACAAGTCTAAGGGTTTGCGAGACAGACGACTCGTTGAAACGACGTTCACAATCGTAGCCATTTTGAATAAAAATGAATAAAAACGCGAGTATTTTTAGCTTCAGAAAAACGAAGTCTTGACTTTACGAAAATGTAACTTGATAATCACTTTTCCAGAAATAAACGGAATAAATTCATCTGAATCATCTTTAATGTTAATTTCGATACTCGAAATGTCCTTGACAAGAATAGGGACATAGTGGGGGTAGTCGAATGTTTTGTCAATAATGTTGGGATAGGAGCCCTCTACATTTACGATTCTTAACAAGGGAGCCGAAATGTCTCCAACAATTTGTGGTTCCAAAATATTTGCATAAATGTACAATACTTCAATGCCTCCAACGTGCATGTTTGGTTCATTAACGCCCCATGCTGATTTTGTTATTTTGTCATCTTGAAGCCCTAAAATTTTGGTTATTTCTGGTGGTAATGTTACTGATTTTACAAATTCACTGTACACTATTGTTTGTACTCGTTTTATCGTACTAAAGTATTTAAAAAATATTCCCTTTTTCACAATTTCGCCCCCATTTAGAAGACAGAATTGCATCGTCTCAACGAATTCATGTATTGAGTCGTAACACCCTAGCGGTATCTTAATTACATGATCGTCGTCATCAACGTCTGTTATATGAATATCAGTTTTTTCAGTTTTTAGCGTTTCCCAATTGTGTGGGTAGATTAGCTGACATAGACCACATTCCCAATCTCCAGTTAACTTAATTTTTTGTGGTAAATGTACGGTAAATTCAGACGGGGTATTTTGCTTATCGTTAGCAGTGTTACTGGGTAAAGTTACATAAAATTGATCCATTGTTGAGCAATTTGATTAACAATAAAATTATCATCTATTGCTACAGTGTGAATCTTAAATAGACCATTTACAAAACCCGTTACAAATTCATCAGCATAACTTTTTTCTAAACTTTGTAAAATTAGTTTCATTGGGACACCCCTGCAGCGCCATACTAAAAAATATACGCACAATTGCCCACACGTTGACGTTAGAGGTTTTTGCACGCATTTTTTATTACATTTTAGATTCTGTGCGTATTTCAATACATACTCACGCGTTTTTTCGCTAGGCGGCAGTCCATAGCTGTCAAAATATTCGCATTTATCGTGCACATCAAAAAACATGCATACCCAATGGGACCCGGGCATATTACTAGGGTCCATATTCATTACTAATACCGCTGGTTTACTAAAAATAACTGGCAGCTTATTACATGGAAAAACTCCACACAAAATTTGACCAACAGCTTGGTCGCTTTTCAAAACATTGTTCAGTTGAATAGTATTCATTTTCTTATGCTGTATAGTCAAACAATACATTGCGGTGCTTATCTAACATTACTAAATTGTCAAATTCGGCATAAACTATTACTTCTACGCCAGTATCGGGAATTTTTTCTGCAAAAGAAACTTCAATGCTAGTCGTACCCTCCTTAATTAGATCCCAGTGCGCACCATCATCTTCATCAGGAGTGAGATCAAATGCAAAAAAGCACTGACCCTCTTTGAACCCTTCTCTCGTTATACCATTGCCTTTGTTGTCTCTAGCAATGTCTAGCGTCTCAAAAAGTTGATCGAATGCTCGCAGAAATTTTCCCTTTTTAAAGTCTAATTTCATAGCATGCGAGGGAAATGTTACTCCGCCACTAATTATCTTAACTTCATTGATACTATAACACTTAAAATTGAAGGGTGATTTTTTAAGATTACCTCTATACGCATCTGCATCTATGCAACCAAAAATTATACGCCTAGGGAGTTGGCCAGAGAAGAGCGTGTTAAGTGGGGTAGACTGTGATGTGCTAGGTATATGCAAATTCATCATCATTACTCGACGTATAGGATATTTTACGGTATTAGTAGCAAGTACTCGATCAATTGCCAATGTAGTGCTTTCTAAGATTTCTACTTTTCGAACGCAAAATTTCATTTGGTGTACACTCAAATGCGCGCTTATAGCCCCACCCGGACTTTGTAAAACAAATGCATTAGGGTTTCTATTTAATTCGAGTCTCAAATCAGTATGGTTCAATAAAAATCGGTCTTGCAAAAATAAATCAATGTGTAGCGGAGCTGTTAATTCGACTAATACTTTATCTTTAAAGTAAGAGACGCGTTGTTTAAAACCACGATCATCTTGAGAATCTTGTTTGTAATCTTGTGTGTACAATGCGGATTGTAAATGCGAGTTTTTTGCATCCCAATTATAGTTTAGTTCAGTCTCCATGAATGCTCTGTACGCGTATTTATCGCCACTATCGTGAATTAATTTACCATTCAAAAATACTTTAACTTGTCTGAAAAATGTTTTACCAATTAAATTTATGGGTGCGACATCAGGTGTGGCAGGAATTTTACCATCGGCACCTGCTGGCATAGCACCAGGCGTTAAAGATAATTGCATGTAAATGTAATTTTTGTTTAGCTGCAAAAAATGAGGATCAGGAGGGATATGAAACTCATACGGACCTTCATCTGTTACTGGGTTAGTCAAATTGATTTCATCCCAATATCCTCGTTTCACAACAACCTGAGTAGGTGGCACTGTGAAAAAATCAAGTTCGCTTTTTGTGCTAGCGACTGAAAGTGAATCAATTAAAGACATTACTTTTTTCTACTTCGTTTCTGTTTTTGAGTTGTAAATACATCGTGCTTAGGTTCTTTTATAGACTTTGGACGAACCCCAAGACCACGCCCTTTTTGTAGTGCTTCGCCAGCTTGCTTGAATAAATTTGATGCCCCTTCTTTTCCGTGTTCCTCTAATGATTGTACTATTGGTCGACCATGCATAACGTCAGCTGCAAAATGAGCACCTGATGCTAATGCCTGTTTTCCAATACTAGTCGCCGCCGATCGTATTATCGGTACAGCCATGCGAAAAAGTGAACGAAAAAAGTTGCCTAACCCTGCACCACGTTGATACGAAGTGCCTTTGAAACCCGGTATACCATAACCAACCTGAGAAGCTTGGTCGGTATAGTAGTCGAGCCAAATGTTAAAATTTTCGGGATTAAATTGTTGCCTCATCTTATTTTTTCAAATGATTATTTGTTAGTATGTGCGTTTCTTTTATAAGTTTAGTTTTGCCCAGGATTGTAGCAAACTACGCGTTCGAGGTCTTTTTTTAACCAAGGGTGGTGTTAGTGATTCGTTATTGTCTATTGGCGTAGTTCTTTTTTCCGTTGAAGAGGGAGTACACATATCAGGCGATACATACACATCTTTTTCATCTAATAAGCTGAGTCGATTTTTATTTATAATCGTTGATTTTGGTATATTCTCATTGATTAATTTTTGTAAAAAAATATTGGCTCCTATTGCCGGCTTACACTTGCCAGTTCGTGAAAAATCGTTAATTAAATCTACAATATTTGAGCCTACAATTTTATTCCCATCAACAATCATTTCTCCTTTATCCGACCATTTAATGTGTGAATTTTTGCGGGCATACTTTAATAACAATAGTGCATTTTTGTGCCATTTATGCGGTACTGTTTCAATAACTGCTTGTTGAAAAGGATCAACTTCTACCTTGCTTTCTACTCCAGGGGCTGCTGCTACGTCTCGTATCTCTAATTGATGCGGTTTTTCAACATCTTGCTTCATTATCTGATACCTACGTAGTATTTGATTGTACTGTAAAACTTTGGCATCAATAGGCACTGAATTATCTTGTATTATGCGCAACATTTCTCGATCCAAGTCTGACATAAACTTTGCCGTGTGTTCATTACCTCCTACAACTTCGTGTGGGACAAGAATCATTTTATTAGTGTGAATCATTGTTTATTAATTATTGCATCAACTAACAATTGGCCAGCAATTCCTAATATAGGCGCAAGTAAAACTGGCAAAAAACCACCTTTTTGTGTGATTAATTCCTTTTTCTTTTTCAAATTTGCCTCAGGAGCTACAATTTTTCGAAGTTGCGTTTTATACTTGCTCAGTTTTTGAAGCTCACGCGGCTGCAATGGAACATTACCATTCAGTACATTAAGTATGCACTCACATAAACATAAAATTAAATCATCATCAGCTTTTTCTATTATAGCTTGGCGTAATTTTGGCTTTGCTTTAGTTAAAACGTCGAGACAAGTGATGTTTTTCTGTAAGCGTTTTGGAGCAACCATGATTTTGTATGAAGAAAATATATTATGCAAGTCTTTTATAATTTCTCAGTATAGACTACTGGACTATTTGAAAAAATTTTGGCACGCAACCGAAATTTTTCGGGCGTACTTTGCGTCAAATCAACTAAAATAAATGAGAATGGTTTTTCAGTCGCATCATTGTATGCTTCTAAAAAATATTTTGCATTATGAGGATAGAGTTGCTTAGACAAAGTCTGTACTTGCAATCGATCTGAAGGATTTTTCATTAATACTAAATACTCTGCATTTATTCGACATGTTCTTAGACCTTTGAAAAATAAATTTTGAACAATGTGTACAACAGAAATATTCCAATGATGACAACCACGTGTAAATAATATCTCATTATTCATTTCATGCATCAAGTCATCAATAATTATTAGTTGTGGTTCGGGCGAATTCTGTCTAACTAAATTCAAATCTGGAGGGCCTTTCATAAAAATTACATTTTCTATTTTTTCGTAATCTTCAGCAAAAAACCACCAAATAAATTTAGGAGCTGGAGAAATGAAACTTTGTGCATTTTCAACAAGTTTCTTAACAAAAGTTGTCTTGCCAGCCTTTGTTGGACCAGCAACGATACATGTAAAAGGGTGTTTAAAACGTAAATCCATCTTTTTTAAACTTATTCTCGTCTTGCTTTTTCTAATATAAATGAAGTCCTCTCTGTCAACTCGTAAGAGTTGTCCAGCCTGCGTGGACGTGGACCCGAGACTTCAGCGCAGGCCATTTGTTTTTTTTGTTTTTTTTTTATTTCCAATAAATACGCAATACGTACAAAGCAAACAAATATGTACACGCAGCGCGATTATAACGATAAATTGTCGACTGATGACCCCAATATGCGGTCAATCTCGTAGTCAAGCGTATTGCCACCGGGAATGAGCCAAATGGTGCGACACTCTGGAAGCATGTTTTGCCATATTTCATAGTAGAGGGCCGTCTCATAGTTGAGCCACATGCGCTCGAGGGCCAAGGCAAATTGCCAGAAGCCTCGAATTTTGCGCTTGCCCGTCAAGCCGTGCTTGAGGCAATAGTCGGCAGCGGCCATTTTCCATTGCTGCTTGCAATGTTCGTTGAGCCGGTTCCAGAAGTACGAGGCAACTCGTGCCATGTCGCCGCAGCAGTAGCCATAATGGGTGTACAGTGACGCCATTTGCGTACAAAATAAAACGAAGAGCTCCTCGCCGTAGACCATTTTTTGGAGAACCGACTAGACTTGCGAGTAAAATGAGCAAATGACAAAATTAGAAGACTTTTCGGCCTTTTATAGTTTCAAAAAGCGGGGGTGTGAGTGAAGTGAAAAAAACGAGGAATTTAATGGAGTAAAAAAGGAGGGGCTTTTTCCGGTTCAGCAGCCATTGATTTTTGTTCTGCAATGTGTCTCTGCAAAACTACACTTCCTGCCTCCTGCATGGCTCTATTGTATTCTATACACTTTGGACACATTTGTACAGAAATGTACATGCGACCTGAATCTGTGATGAAACAGTCGCGTTCAGAGCTATTCTTTTGACAAAAATAGCACAGTTGAATCATTAGAGGATACATAGGCCTAGCTAAATTACGGCTGCACAGCTCAATTGGGGGAACTATACTCCTCCCAAACGGCCGCTTATCTTCAACAACAGGTTTAATTTCAGCTTTTGCTTCCATTTTGAATTAACATTTTACAATGACAGAGTTCTTATATAACTTTAATAATATGACCCACCCAGCTATTAAATTTATCGGGGTACCCACGCCATTTCACAAAGCACTCAGTCTTGCCTCTAGTTTTACGCGTTTTTAAAACTTTTTCAATCACGTACACATCATCAATTAATTTGACCTTTTGTAATTCGGGTTCATAAAATACGCCCTCCAGTTTTTCACCCATTTCATCCTTAATTACATAAACTGGTGGATTGCGCTTCAATCGGCTATCAATAACAAATGTTTCTCCACTCCAATTAGGCTCATACCCCTTTTCAAACAGACCCTTAACTTTACTTATGCGCACTTTATCACCAATGTTAAATTTATAGGATGCAATGTTTTCTTCAATTTTATACGCCTTTTGCAAAACTTCAGCTTCGTTGCTCGCATTAACTTTAGCAGGCTCCATACCTATTGTTCTATGCTTGCTAGTGTTATAACCCATTACCAAGTCTTGCAACACATCAATGTACCTATATGTATTATGTTTTGTAAAATAGCGCCACATGCGTTCTTTCAATGTGCGATTAAATCGTTCTACTATGGATGCTTTCAGTTCGCTATTTATCGTAAAGAAGTGCACATCTTTTTCTTGTAAAAATTTCTGTAATTCTTTATTTGTAAATTCAGTTCCTGCATCAGTTTGCAGTTTTTCAGGCTTACGACCACTTTCATCTAGAATTGATTGGAAAGCATTCAAAATTGACATTGCGCTTTTGTTTTTCAATGGTATACTCCAGGCGTACTTACTAAACACATCAATGCATGTTAATATGAAAGCATACTTATCATTGTGCTTTTTAAGCGACTTTACATCCACTAAATCAGCAGCCCACTGCTCGTCTATTCTAGAGACTAATACTTTATTGCGTGCATATTTTTTTCTAGCAGGTTTATGCAATGTGTACGTAGGTTGAGTCTCTAGCCATTCAATAATTTGCTTCTTGGGCAATTTTACACGCACACGTAATGTATTGGCCCCTGTAAAACCCGTGGTAGGATCGTAGTAAACTTTTTCCATAGTCTAATAGAAATATAGCGCGTTTCGACCTTTTGCTACAGTGCAAAAAATACTCGAACACTTTTTGCAAAACTTTACTTTAATTTTCAAATTTATATAATTTCGAACAAGCTTTAGAATGCAGTCTTTGCAATCTACGGCAAAGCTTATATCCTTTGGCTTAGGACGGGGCCCATCAACATCCTCAGTATAAAAATAGAGCATGTACTTGTTCTTTTTGACTACATTCACTTCGCCCGAACATTTCATGCATAGTGAAAATATAAAACTGGGCGCATTTTTGCCCTTTGCAATCTTTAGTATGCATTCTTTACAACCGGGCTTAAAAAATCGGCACCATCTGCGTAAAAAACAATATTCTTTATGAATAAAGTTGCAAACTTCATAATGATACGCTGATTTTGGTATCTGGGAACAATTGAGACAGGTTGGGAGTTCCATTTCTACTAGATCCCAAGCTACGCAATCCTTTATATAGTTTTTCGAGCTGCTTCTTCAAGAGTTTGCATAAAATTAAAATGGCCAAAAGTAGAATAACCAGAATACAGGCTAAAATTTCATTATAAATTGGTTTTAAATAGTTTCTGTCGATGCAAGTATCATTAGCTAGCATTTTTGTAAGACTAAAATTAAATACAAAAGTTCTTAAATAAAAATCAACAAACACAAAAAAATGACAACACAAAAACGCGAGTGCACCTGTTTGCCATAATACCCAAAAGGAATACTATGTTACCGCTGTCAACTACGAGGAAGTCGGTGCACATCTGACAGCATGTACCTAATTATAAAAAACAACAAACAAATAATATCAATTTTTTGGGCTTTGGCTTTCTTTTCAATCTTTTTTAGTGAGCCGCCTCTTTTATTAATTTTGGCCATCTTTTCTGGGCGATTTTTTTTTAACCGCCTCTTTTTAATAATATCAAATTTTGGCCGTCTTTTCTGGGCAATTTTTTTGGGCCGCCTCTTTTACAAAAATGTACAGTTAATATCCATAAGGAACTGTACAATAATTACGCAATACAATGCGTTTATCATATACAATTTGGTACTTTTTACAAGATAACTGAGTTACAATATTATGATCAGTTAAACGACGAATTTGAGGAAATGCGACATTAATATCATTGGGTGAGTTATGTACAAATGCGACTACAAGTTTCCTGAGCGATTTGAAGTTGACGTGTGAGGTAGTTGATGAAGATAGCATGAATCCACGAACCTTGATAATGTAATAATATCGATCATCGCGAGGGCAATACAACTTGTAGGAGTAGTTCTTTGGGCCTCCACTCACAAATTCCTCAATGTACGCTCCAGGCCCGTAATCCTTGAGTTCATCAGTCATATTGCCGAGGTAGCTGCCGAGTGGGACTTGGTATCCCATCTTGCCCACTGTCGATTTGAATATCACGCTATCAGTATCAAAGTAAAGCACCCGATCCTGCAATTGTTCGATAAAGCTGTACAGACGCAGGCGGGCGTGAGTTGTCGTATAGGCGGCCAACACAGGGTTTGTGTTACCCATAACATCGGCGAAATCGTCCTCTTTGCTATGAGTAATGGCCACCATATTGTCGTTAATAAGCGTCACATTATGAGTAATGGTCGCAGGGTCGGAAGACCAATTCAAAGAATTTGACTGGATCAGTACAAAATGTCATTTTGGCCATGTTGTTCCTTTGGCCAAATTTGCTCCAGAATGAGTTGAGCATAAGCTTGGCCAGTTGGCGAAGTCCAGGATTCTTCTTAATTTTGGCCGGATCTAGCTTAATGCCTTCATGTTCTTCGTATTGGGCAATATATTGGGCTTTGTCCTCATCAGTGTTGACCCAGGCCGGCCATCCATCGGCTTCTTGCTTTAGCCACATGAATTTGTCGATGTATTGAGTAAATAGGCCGCCGTCTGTATTATGTACAGGGTCGTATTGTTCCACTTGATCATAGTGCCACACTTCATAAATTTCCAGCACTACATATCCGAGCTCCAAGGCTTTGTCGAGCTCCAGGGTGACCCAGGCGCCAATGAGGGCGCGTTCATTGTCCAAGTGAGAGCAGGGTCCCTGAAGTTTACTACATCGGCGCATTTCTTGCAAAATGGAAACATCTAATTTACCGTTGGTTCGGTAAGGCAGTACTGGATGAAGCAGATGTCGAGGAGGCAGTATTTTGGCTTTAATAAGTCCTTTGTACGGCTGCTTATCCCTCGTAATTATGGCAAAATTCTCCGTCATAATTTGTGGGTGGCCAACAGGGTACCTTCCATACTTGTTGACCGTTGGGTAGAGGCTACAAATGTCTGTGTAGCTAATATGCTCCAAGGCATTGCCGAGAACGTCCTTCTTGACCCTATGATACAACTTTGTGGCATTGGTACGGCCGCCATAAACGCCTCCCGTGGATCCATTGGTTCCATAATGGTCACGTTGTTGAAGAAGTCCTTGAGATCAGAATTTTGGCGCATATGACGGGCTAGCTGACACTCCCACATTTCGTGCACAGTGTATCCTCTGGCTTCTAAATCTTGGCGGCGTTTGACAGTTCGTTGGTAGGCTTCATCGAGCAGTGAGTATCTGATTGGCTGTTAACTGATGACGCTTTTTCATACAGTTGGGGCATCCATGCCAATAACAGCCGTTGAATTCGTAAATGTCCAAGCCGTGAATGCCATCCACTTTGTATTGTTCAATTTGCTGCTCGCCATAGTTCAGGGCATGTCGAATATTAATGCTGAGACTATGACTCAGCCATTTAATCCACTTGAGGGCAATGACGGATTGTTTATCCTTGCGTCGATAGCCACCATAGGGCACAATGCCAATAGTATTTGGCTTGGAGGTAGTTGGCGCAAAATGGTTGCAGGCCCCAGCAATTGTCATTGAATGACTAAATGGGTCCATGCTAGTTTCAGCCATAAAAGTGTCCCTGAATTTGAGGCAGCATTGACGTAGAATATCCACATCCGACTTGCAGTAGCTAATAACTCTGCCTTAAAGTCAAACTGCTTGCCCTTCTGATCCTTGTACCACTGATAAAATGAGTCGCAAGCATTTGGCTGCATTGCAGCAGGAGAGAATACCAGGCGTCAGGCCATTCACCAATAAAGTCCTGATTGTTCAATGTATTGAACAAATGAGGGAAATGGCCCTTCTTCAGCTCTGGCTCATCAAAGGCTTTGGGCATGGTGGCAAGCCCCATTGGTAAAAAGTTGAACAAGTCGAGGAATTTGACGTTTCTAACTGATAATGACATAATCTCCAGGCCTTTAGTGATAACTGTAGGTACAACGGCCTGTTTGCAGAGGTAGCGTAGTATGAATTGGGCGTCAAATCCTTTAGCATTGTGGGCAATGGCAATTATATTGTCCAATGCAAACACAAACTCACAAAACTCGTCCACACAGTTATCACCAATGAATAGTCGCCGGTTGTATCCACAATTTGGGCAGTGTCCAAGCGGGCCATGACGACATTTCTCACAGACAATGTGGGCAATACATAGATTTGGCTTGTGCACAAATCGTGGGCCAAGCTTGTTTACATCCAACATAATGTACCTGCCGTGTCTCAAAATCGTAAAACACGAATTTGGCTGATGACTTGGGATTCTCCTCCTTAAGCGGCTGCATATAACACAAGTGGTCCTCCTTGGGCACCTCTTGCTTGCAGGTGCGTGCAATTAAAATAGTCACATCGATGGGCATTCACTTTTTCCTGGCCCATAAGGTGGCGGTCACAATGTTTGCATCGTTTGACCTTATCACAAATCGATAATAAGCGGCGGCGTTTGGTATCTAAGCCCTGGGCATTAATGCGGCAATGATTGTCCAAGCATTGTTGCCCTCGAAAATATCGATTGCAGTCCTTGCAAAGGAGTAGTTGTTGATTGTCCAAGCATGGCGGCGCTGCATGACAGCATGGGCATTTGCGCTGCAATGGTGCATTTCGGCATGATCAAAGGCCCTTATTGCACTCTTCACAATAGTAGCTTGATCAAAGAATGCCGCCATTGAGGTAATGACCGTAAAATGTTGGTCATGGTGATAGAGGCACAGAATCCGGCCAGCCTCCGTCCACAATAAACAATAGCGTTGAAGAAATCAGCGCTGTAGACGCTAATCTGGGTATCGAGGTAGAATGGCCTGGAAGGCCTGCAGTTTAGTAATTCCAAAGGCACCATTGTAGTCCACTAATCCGGCCTGTACGTACTCAATTCTACGGCCGCCTTGTTCTGCATTGTCAATCGACCAACATCACCACGGCAAATGTTCTTGTATCGATCTTTGGCCATTTGATCCTCAGGAGCCGCTCTATGAGTAGCATGGACGACTGCCACTGCCAAGGCACGAGGTAGACATAAATTGTCCTGTATTCTTGATTTGGACAAAGCACTGCTTAGAGACCAATAGCTTTTGTAAGCTAATGTGTTGGCGATGATGTCCCTTGCCCACTGGTGGCGAAATTGCAACAATCTTGATGATTGATTGATTGTCGTCCAGCCTGACTGTCTCGTTTGACTGCAGAGTACGGTCAATAACGTGTAATAATTGCTCGCCGGAGATCTTATCACGCCCGTTGAAATGGAATCAACACCGGCTTATTGAACGTAGGGATCGAAAATTGGGCGTCAATTAAATCAGTGGGTTGGGCGTCCTCCAAAATTGATCCATGGCGCTATTAAAATATCCGCCAGTTGTCTATGCAGGTCGTTGCATTGGTCAAGGTTCCAGAAATTGATGCGGTATGATCGAGCCTCCGTGGTTGAACCGCCGCACCCGTTCAGCCATTGGTTCGCCTAGCTCATAATAATGGTCCGCCTCATGCCATTTCGTCCAGCGTTTCCAAATTGTCCTCATAGCCACTCGTACAAGGGTCTTGATTCACTTAAGAACCCTGAGTAGCGTTCCATTCATCCACCAGCTCCAATGAATGTCCATCAATTGTAGAGGGGCGTACTCGTAAATGCCACACTGTATCAGGGGCCTGATCCACTTCAGTCCCCTGAGTGGCGGTCCATTCGTCCACTAATTCCAATGAGTCTTGTTCAAACTCAACCAAATCGCCAGGGCCCATATAACAAAAGAAATTGGCCATCTTCTCAAAATCGCAAAATCGTGTAAGAGCGCACTGCTTTGAATTGGCTACAAGAGCAGAATCAGAGAGCAGAATGAGATAAATGGCAGTTGAAAGGTCTTTTATAGTTTTAAATTTTACCCCTGGTGATTCACTCGATTCTGATTGGTCAGAAAAACACCCACTCATAAAGGAGTGCCATTATTCTAATGCATTTTTCCAGTATGTTATAAAGATGTGATTCAGAATGATGTCAATAAATTCCAACATGGCTGACTTGAAACCGAAAATTTCGTACTTTAAGTATGTATTATAAAAATATAATAGTCTTATAACAAAAGTTATGTATAAGTGGTTCCAACATGGCCGCTAATCGCAGAAAAATTTCGTAGTTAAAAGCATAATAATAGAAAAATTCCGTTTCCAAAACTACCAATGTTAGCTAAAATTTGTCTATTAACATATAAAAATTGTGCTAAATGGTTCATAATACGACATCAATAGCAAAGTGGGTTTAAAGATGTGATTCAGAATGACGTCAATAAATTCCAACATGGCTGACTTGAAACCGAAAATTTCGTACTTTAAGTATGTATTACAAAAATATAATAAAAATTCCAATGAAACAGCTGCAATGGTTCATAAGGTAAAGTAAGCAATAAAAATTTGTAGCTCAAGTCTTATAGCAAAAGTTATGTATAAGTGGTTCCAACGTGACTGATTTGTAAAAAGATTCTGAGTTTTATCAGAAGGTTTCGAAAAAATCCGCTTCAATGTGACTGATGGTTCGCAAATGAAGAGTATAAGAACAAACTAGCTAATGAAAAAATGTGCGCTTTTTTACAAGAGAGCGGCTACACCTTACAAATTTTGCAGTCAAAAGTACATAATGTAGTAGGCACGGGTCGAATGAACAGTCGAATAAACATTGCTGGTTTTGCTCGGATGCATAAAAAGTTTGAGCGCTTAGAAC
This sequence comes from Mermis nigrescens, assembly GCA_036768485.1. Lineage (NCBI taxonomy): Eukaryota > Metazoa > Nematoda > Enoplea > Mermithida > Mermithidae > Mermis > Mermis nigrescens. The sequence continues at coordinate 126,465 of JAVLUZ010000779.1, forward strand.
CTGAATTATTTCCTGCCGCCAAATTAACTTTACTTCATGCTACGGCTTTAATTTTTACCACCGGTACTGTTCTCAATGGTTGGTCTTAAAAGCGAAGATGCCGTTCATAAATTTTTCAAAAGTCGCGTTTCATGCTGGAAATGTTTAAGATTTAATTAAAAATGAGCGAGCGCGTTTTTTATGGCGTTAGCGAACGAGCTCGTTTTTTATGATGTTAGCGAGCGAGCCCTATGAATCATATTTTTAGTCGACTGAGCTAAAAGCTATGATGTGACGTAGTTGCCTATGCTTACACAGCTGCCTATCTCCCTGTTGTTACGCCAGATGAGCGTCACTTACTACTCGCATGGTACTTCAATGATAATTCATCTTCGGACTGTGTATTACTCACGGCATGTAGTGACGCGGGCAATTTATCATTATTCGCCTTAGTCGTTACGTCTCTCGTAACTGTGTCCTTACTCAGCAGAATTACACGCGCTATTAGATTCAACAGGCGTGGTAGGTAATTGGCGAGCTGAAGTAGGTGGCGCGGAAGGTTTTGTCAATTTAGCTGGCATGTGTCCGCAAAACCTTTTTTCCTGCCATTTTTATGTGTCAAATATGTCAAAAAATGTGCCTTTTGGGTAAAATAAATTTCAGTACGTCGAAATTTTTCCCAAAATAAATGTTTCAAATTAGGCCTTTGTCGATCTGAAAAACAGGTTTTTCCACGTAAATAGTACTTCCTTACGTGAAGTAAGATATACCTGACGTGGAAATGATCGAAAGCAGATAGGACTAAGCCTAAAGCGCAAGAACGTGTACGTGGTTAGAAAAACAGGAAGGTAAAAACCTAAATGACGAATTTTCGTCGTCCATTGAGAAATGATAAATCAGTCGCCTGAGGGCTGACGTTTATAGAAAAATGAATATACAAGCGTGAGAGCTGCCTTCGTTGGTAGAGATCCGACGGAAATAGAAAAATAACAATGACTTTACCAACGATACACAAAATCTTTACCACGGACGCTTACTTAAATTGCGCACTGCCACGATCGCGGTCGATACAACAACAAAGGTGAACGAAATGTTACACATTTAGATGGCCAAAATGATAATTTTTGGATCAAAAAATAATTTTACGATGATTGATCAGCTCGGCTGTAGCTAGCAGCCTAAATGAGGGAACGTCCAATGTAAATGTAGAGCCTGTATTATCTACTAGAGAGACACAGACCGGCCTAGCATTACCTTCGAGGTTTACCTAGGTACGTAGGTACTTAAGTCCACGCTTAGTGCTGGCCCCGATCGCGTGGCTCTAAGGCTTTCGATCTTTGGACCCTTAGAGACCTTACGGCTTCGATCCCCTCAGCCCTAATATTGCTGGCCGCTTTTCGTCGGGTGAGCTCAGCAGCTACGCCCTAAGACCTAAGGCTACCTACCTAGTCTCGGTAATTGCCGAGTGCTAGCACGCTGAACACTGAAAACAACAACAACGAGCTCTATGCTGATCAATCATCCTTAAAGATTAAATAATATTTTGATCAATTTTGGCTAGAGAAATACATTATGATTTCGAATAGAATAAACTATCATACGAAATTTACCTATCAGTCCACTAAGAAGGTGGAAGTCTCACCGTAGGGATGGTGGCCGACCTAACCCTCGGTATAACCAAAACCACTGGGTAGGTTTTCTATGCTTTTATTTGACGAAGAACACACGGCCTAAAGCCGGGAAACAAAATACGCAAAGAAAAACAATAATGTACAGTCGAAATAACCGGCCAACAAAAAACCAAAAAACGCCAGACTCTAACTACAACGATGCGTTCATCGGCCTCAAGGGCCATTACAGTAAATTAAAGAACAATCAATTTAACATAATACTGAATCACTTTTATCTCAGATCGAAAGTTCTCGATTCACATGTAGCGGTATGCATTAAACAATTACTATTATCATACACTTAGCTCTATGCTACCGGACAAGTATCTAAACGTTTTTTATTATTGAAAATTTGGGAAAATAATGAAAGACTCGAAGGCATAGCCCACAGTGCACTATCATAGATAGCTACTAGTATTGGCTATGTTATGGCCATGTGAACTGCTAAGGCAGGTTCTGCCTACACGTGTAACTCTCGCAGTTACAAAATGTCGCTTTTTGCCCAACTATTGGCACTTTTGTGACCCTTGAATATTTTAGAGCGTTAGAACTGAGATGCTGCGGCTCAACCTGTGTGGTCGAGTGGATCAAAAGCATGTCATGCTTCAAAAGAAAACTCAGAACTGACATCAGTTGCAAACCAACAGAGGATAATCTCATTTACAAGTGCCGAAAATCATTTATGGAGACTGAGTGAGTTCAAAACGTCTAAAAGAAACACAGTTCATCAGTTAATTTTATAAACGAAATCGATCAGTCACATATAGGTAGCTAGGAGTTTTGCCTGGAGGATCCAAAAAGAATTTTTTCATCCAAAATCCATAAAAACGGGTGGGGCCGTTAAATAACTTCTCTTGGGCTATTCACATCGTCCTTCGTAGTGAAGCGAAAAAATTGATTTTTTTGAAATTGTTTTACGTTTTTGACGAAAAAATACTTTATAATGCGCATGAAGCGCTAATTTTTTTAATTCCCTTGCAATAAAACGATAGAAACTGCCAAAAGATAGAAGAAATCGGCGCAAAGCGCCAAATTTTTCGATTTCATGTCGTAGAACAGCAGCAAGCAAGCATATTGCTCATTTCTTGAGCATGTCAATATTTTCTCTAGGACAAAGGTTATTCTGCCTTCCCCCCTCGCTACGCCAATGGACATTCAATTCGGAAAATTATCGAATTTTACATCTCTAAAATGCAATTTCGCATTACAAAAATTGTGCGATTTTCGCATAATGTTAAAAAAGCCTCACAAAAACCCTTGCATGTGGGAAAACGGTGTCACTCACTCACCAACATAGGTGGGCGGCACCAAAGTTCTGGGAGGAGGGGTGCAAGATTTTTTCAAAGATCAAAAAATGGCCTTAAAAATGGTATGGCGAGAAAAAAACCATTTTTCAACGTTTCTCATCGAACACTATCCATTGGCATCAATGGCTATGGTCAATTTTATTATAAATTTCGTTTTCTCAGTCCAAATTTTTTTATTAACTAATTTTTTGTTGCTTTATTGTTTGTTATTTAATTCTTCATATATTTGCAGCATTTTCTCTAGGTTTTTTAACACCTAATTCATAGTATATTTAATATTGACAATTAGATTAAATACTCAAAATAGAAAGCATGGAGTTCAGGTCTAGAGTGTAATTATTTAATACCATGAATAGTAACCGTAAGCATTTTAGGATCGTTTTTTTAAATATTATTCTCTACCTTTTCGATTTGAGGGATAAAGTAGTAAAGATTTTACAAAGGACATGGGAATACATGAAAGTAAAATTGCATTGATGCTTCTTGTCTAAATAAATTTTTAATGTGCACAAATTTCAATTCAATTTTATAATAACTATTTTAGTGTTTTTGTTTATCATAAATTTTTAGAATAAAGCATTCGTATGAGCAACATAAACATTTTGACTGCAATATTCGCTCTTTTTGTCAAATTTGAAAAATTAATTTTATTTTGCATTTAATTTAATACGAGTATCATTGTTAATAGGTCGTCAGTGCAATGCTGACTTAAAACGCGAGTTGGACGATGATTTGGCCCTCACTTGACCGTTAAACTAAAAGAAAAATATCGCAATATCGCTTCTGTTGAAATCTTTTCATAAATTAAAATCAGTATTATTTAATGTTTTGTCATATTTTATACTAACGAACGTTTTACTTGACGAATTAATGCCTTTTTAATTGATTTTTCACTTCTGCTTAAAAATTTTTATGATAATGCTAAGCTAAAGTGTAAATTTTATAATTTAAAAATGCATGAATATCAAGAATACAAAATTTAAAAAAATAATATATATGGTTATTATTTATTGCGTATACATATACATAGTTGACTTTCATTTAAATTTTTTTTTATAAATTTGACACATCTATTACAAAAACTTTAGCAACTGTGTAAATATTCATTAAATTATTGTTATATTTGACTATTAATCGAAGCTGAACTTTTGTCAAATAAGTAGTTAAAAAAGTGTGAAAATTACAAAAATAACATGCATACATGCAAGCATGTCATTTTCACTATTTTTTTGCATTTTATTTAAAATGTAGCTTTACTCATTTATTATACTTTTGAGCTAAATGAATTTTATTTAAAAGAAGATCAATTAGCTAACGGATCATTTATGTTTTGTGATATTATACTAGAAATTGTTTGGATGATTGCGTTTCAGTTCGAAAAAATTTTTTAAGTAGCTATTCAATTAACTAACGCATTTTTAATCTTTTCTAATATGGTTGCCCCTCCATAAAATATGCCGCCTGTATGCTGTATATTGCATATTATTAATATTTAATCTTTAAGCTCTTTTTCGTAAATGGCCAAAAAAGATTTTCAAATAATTACTGATTTCTTTGGTTTAGTAAAAAACTCGCGTTTTGCTATTTGTCTACAATGGAAGCAGGCATATTAGAAATTATTGCAATTTATTTAGTTTTGAGCTATAATTTTGAGATTTTCATCATATTTATAAACTTTTTAGTAAACATTCAAAATTTTATAGGTGATATTTTACGTTATATGTGTCTCAAATTTCGACTCCTTGTAGTTTTAGCTCAAAATAATCATTGTGATATGAGTTGTTTTCTAAAATAAATTAAACTATAACGTTTATCATGATTATTATATGTAAAAAGTGGAGTTATGTAGATGTTAAGTAAAATTGATGAAGTTTAGTACTCATTTGGCATAGAAATTTATAAGCAAAAAAACAAAATTCTTCATTAAAATCTTTTATTTGACCTATATAAACTGTATTGTGTTCGCTTGTCTATTTGCAGCATTACTTTACCCTAATTAGTCAATAGGTATGATTAACATGGAACGATACCTGCATAACAAAGAGAGTGTGAGTGTATCAAAATTTTATTCATAGAATTTTTAATATTGCGTATCTATCATTCTTATAGTATTATTCATTTAAATTTTATCAAGGTCACAACAGGTAGCATAAATAAACTGTTAAGTATAGAATCTTATATCTAATAAAACTGTTCTACTATTCTGTGTCAAAATAATTCAGATTAAATAATGAGATTTTTTACTAAAAAAACTGTACATAATATATTTTTCAACAATATCCTTTTTCCAGTAATAATTTATGAGCTTTTATTTACTGTTTTTTCATTAAAATGTAACCTGGATGTATTATTGCATAGGATCGAACAAATTACACGGATTCTGGCTTTTTGCTTGACAATTAATTGACACCTTGAGAGGGGTCAACAAAGACGCCGATTTACTCTTAGACATTAAGACAATTGATCATGTCGCTTTTTTGAACTAATTGATGTTAAAATACGCCCAAATAACTGTTAAGTAAGAAAAGCGGAAAAGCAACCGTTTTATTTCCATAAAGTAAAGACAAGTTTGATAATTTTTCTATAAACACGCTTTGTTTGAATCGTAATTAGATGGATTTGTCTTGTTTAATAAAAAACAATCAGCCGTAAGATCAGCCATCAGACAAAGAGAAAGTATATAGGTCAACTTAAGTAACCAAGTCTACCCTGCACATGGTCATATGTTGAAAATTAGCCTCAAAATGTGTAAAATAGGCCGTAGGTATCCACGAGTTATTAGCCACATGACGATTTTCGGCCAAAGTCATCAATTAGCCACAAAATCGACAGTAAGTATGCAGCTGACATAAGTACAATATGGCATATACATAAGTATATAGACCTTCCAGAGTATGCAAGGTCATACCATAGGTACCATCCTACTTTAGGTACAATCCCCCGAGGTGCTAATGCACATGCGTTCCTACTGTAGGCACAATCCCCCAGGGTACTCGTGCACTTGCATTCTTATTGTCCACACAGTGCTTATACACATGCATATAGGCGCACGTGTGTATGGCTGTAAGGTTCTTTTACATAATGCTATCATAATGTATGTCTACGGTTAACATATATAGGTGCCATTCCAGTATCACTAACGTTCTAAAGTGTCAGTATTTACAACTCCGACTGACCCTCTCCCCAGAAATTGGCCCTGCTGTGCACCAATGATTGGTCCACGCTAACAAGCCTACTGACAATGTTAATGAGATGGCATCTTTATCAATGATGTCGCATTAGGGCCACATTAGCTTTGGTCTATGAATATTGTAAGGAAACTACCCTTTTTGTACATGTATCTTTATTGTACACGAGTCTACAGTATTCAGCATCTTTTGAATAACAAACAGTCTTGCTTGAGTTGGGTTGGGACATTTGTAACCTAATGCAAGGTCACATGTACAGTGAATTCTATGTGAAACCTTATACATGACTTTCATTATAATTGTTAGAGTATGTACATGTTTGTCAAAGAGAAAGGTATTTGTCCATTCATTTGTAGCTGTAAGACATCTATGTGTTTACTGTTTCTTTGCACCAAGAATATACACACAGCAATTACTTATCTTAGCTGTAGCACACATATACCAATAAGTCCGCATGATGATTGAATACCGCCTAAAGTGACAGGCGGCCTTATCCCACTGATTGTAGAATTTAGCCTGAATTAGAATTTTAGAACATTTAACTTGACAACTGATTTCAAACTTATTTTTTAAAATGTTGACCGCGCCTAATTGCCTTTTGTTAAATGGTAACTTTTCTCCCGTGATGACACATTCATTAGGTAACACAATCAGCTTAGACTTATGACGATTTCCTAACGTTAATATAGTTTTCCTAAATGGAAAATAATACAGAGAATTATTTCCGACTTTAAAAAGGACATTTAATGAAACGTCAATGGATTTAATGAAATCCAAACTGAGTTTTAAGAGAAAATAATGCAGAGACATATTTTTGATTTTAAATAAGGACATATACAGAAATGTCAACTAAAAGTTGATCAAAAAATCCAAAACCTATAGGAAAACTATCTAGACAAAGCTTTGCGACTATCAAAGAAAACTTGAGAAGACTTAAGTTTACCAACGACTAGCAAAAATATGCTTGAAGCAAACACATTAGAATGAATTATACATGATACATTAGGCAATATTGTAGGCAACAGCTACAACCCTTCAGAATACTGTACAAAATGCGGCACAAAATGTCAATTCAGTTGACATGAACGACATTTTCTTTCAAATGTGCAAAACAATTTAAGATTAAGTGTCATGAGAGCTCCTCGTCTTCTTTAAGGCAACTTAGGAGAATGTTACACAGAATGGTGTGGAAATTCGAGCAATACATAGCTTTGCAAGGCACACGTATACACGGACAATGATTTAAAACACAGTTTTTTAATTGTTTCTAAGCGGTCAAGCTTTAGCAACTTATGAAGACATAAAGGACTCACCTTTACCTCACACATACAATGTATTCAAAAAAGCATTGAAACTAGCGTTTCCTGACAATTTTGACTCTGACATACAGCAGCAGATTCTAATGGAACGGAAACATAGACATTCAGCAAATATATCGGAATACTTACTTCAGCTAAAACGCTTAGCTAAATACGCTTATCCAACGTTAGACAGTTAAACCCATATCTTTGCATGGTTTGTCAGCAGAAATATGGGATGCTGTGAAATGTTGTGAATTTTCAAATTTAAAAGAAGTTTTGAAAGCAGCAACTTTGCTGAAACACAAATAGTTTGTGAAGAAATTCTTCCATGCATTACCAAAAGCCTGATACATTTTTGACAATTCAAGACTCGCAAAATACTTTTGAAAATGTGTTAGGAACTCTCACTAAACAACTTGAAGTGCTGACTTCAGTCAGTCACACTACAAAATTTGCCGACAAATCATCAGCCAAACATGCGCACAATTGCACCTTAATTTAATACACAACCGCAGTGGTGCTGACCAAACATTAGTGGTACTCCTGGCCCCTTCAGCACCTCCGTGCTTAAGCATAGAGATTCTAAACTTGTAGGCGCAATGCGCCGAATTTCAGCTATACTACACAGTAAACCACGGAAGTATAGGCGCAAAAGCACTGAACCTAAAAAATATGGTACAGATACATGCCCAGTGCTATATCCTGGCACAAGGCACTTCATTGGCAGTGGTGGAGAGGCATGTTACAAAATTTTTATAAGCTAATTAAACATTCATTAGCTATCACAAATGTTAAATGGTACTTGCATAACTAGATATCACTTACAACCTATTAATGACGACAATTCTTGGTTTGTAATCGTTTCAATGATTGCTCTATCAATTTCAGTTTTGTGCAAGTTTTTGAAGAAACAAATTAAAAGTTGCATATGGGTTCAAGTAGCCTCAGAACAAGTAGAAATGGATCTTGTCAATGTCTGCAGTGTTTGATGAAGCCCAAATCAAAATACCACTACAAAATTTGTAATGTTCTGCATAAGAAACCATGTTTTCAATGGAGATGATGTAGATTTTTCTGAAACTGGTACCTGGTTGTAGACAGTGCGTTTTAAAGATAGGTAAATAGTCTCAAAATTTTTTATTGTTACTCTGTGAGAAATGCTCATGTTAAATTAACGTTCTTAAAAAGATAAGTACATGTTGTACATTTATTCAGAAGGACCTCAGCTAAAACATAACAATATAAGCTTTGCTGTGTAAAATGTAGTGATTGTATTTTAAATATTACTATAAACAAAAATCAAAAATTGTAGTCAAATTTTGCAAAAAGTGTACTTATATTTTTTGCGCTGTAACTAAAGATAAAAACGCATTATATTTTTATTGAATCATGGAAAAATTATTACGATCCTCAGACGGGTACACAGGGGTCAAAGCTCTAAGAGCACGTGTGAAATTGCCTAAAAAAGAGGTGATAAACTGGCTAGAAATCAACCATTTTACTCACTACATAGATCGGCCCATAAAAAATTCGACCATAACAAGGTGGTTTTTCAAGGATTGATGAACACTGGGCTATAGATTTAGGTAGACTTGCAATCACTGAAAAAGCATAATGATGGTTATCTTTTTCTCTTAATTTGTAAATACGTGTCTAGCAAGTATGCATGGAGTATACCCGTAAAAAATAGAAGCGTGGCATTGATTCTCAATGCTTTCAAACTCATTTCAGATAAAGGTCGAAAACCAGAAAAGGTGCAAAGTGACGCAGGCACAGAATTTTTAAATAAACAATTTCAAGACTTTTGAAGGAAAATGATATTTATTTCTTCATAACAAGCAGTGAGCTTAAGACATGCGTAAGTCAAGCGTTTTAACCGCACTTTGAAAGATTGCATGTGGCGTTATTTTACGAAACATAACACATTATAGGTACATTAATATTTTAGACGATTTGATCAAAGGTTACAATAATACAAAGCATTGTACGATAGGCATCAAACCGGCTAATGTTAATATTAAGAGTGAGTCTCAAATTTTATAAAAAGTATTCAAAATTGACAATAAAAACGTAATTTTTAAATTTAATGTTGGAGACAAAGTAGGAATAAGTAAGGTTAAGAGAACTTTTGAAAAGGGCTACCAGCTTCCAAGCTCTGCAAAACTTTAATTGCTAAAGTTAGAAAATACATTACAAAATGGGCCGCAATAATCCTACGCAAACACGTCACTAAGTGCATCAAGTAAGAGAACAGACTCGTAACTAGAACACTTAATGTAAAATTGACATGCGCCTTATTATTAATGCATCAACATGGACGCAACACCCACGGACTACTTTCGATGGATCAAATAATTGCTTCATTTGGATTAGCTACTGTGTGATTTTGTAATATTTTGAATATTTTTACTGAAAATCAATTGTATTAATAATTAGGTACACCCACAATCCATTTAAATACAAATTTGATCATTTGCATCAATTTTTTTGAATATATACTCATGGTTTCTGCTGTAATTTGTCTTTCGCCCATTTCCTCATTTGGTTATTCGTTTATTAGCTCATTTACGCAATGTGTTATTGAAATAAAGCTGAAGTTGCTTATTCTGCTGCTGCACCTGAGCTCTAGCCGATCTATTGGGACTGAGAGGCAACCAAAATCCAGCTGATCTATTGGAACTGAGAGAGTGAGCATTGACCCTTAGTGATACTTAGTAAATCTAAGTCTAAGTTGAGATTTAGGATAATAAAAGTTATCCTTAAACAATTTTTTTGTCGTGAACAGTGGATTAGAACCCACATTGGTAAAATTTGTAGTCAGAAATAGAATAAAAATTAAACGTTTGCAACAAAAAATGGCACCCTTGGCGGGGAATCGAAAATTATTGAATTTTGCTGCTTCAGAATAGGTTGAAAATTAAAATTGAAGCATTTATTAACGAGTGTAGTGAATATAATTCTTGAAGCTACCATTAGTCGGACATTTGCTTGCATATTCTGTTTATTTTTGTAATATTAATATGGAATTATTGTGTGAGTATCTAGTATAGAGTCCAGAACTCATCTAAAGGAAACAATTGGTCACACGATAAATAAACGGACAAGCAAAATAATTAACTACAGTTCTTAAATAGGGATTTAAGAACAGCCGATCATTGTTCTTAGAGTGAGCACTGATCAAAAATTTAAAATTATTGTCTGAATGAGCGTATTCAGCATAGTCATAGAAGCGATAGGTATTGTAGAAGTTCTGCATAAGTGGTCTATATTCTTCCGTTATATAGATTTCGAAATAGCAGACGAGTGTCTAGCAATCGCAAATAATATCTTAAAAGTTCTGAAAGATATTCTAGAATTTTTAGGGTCAGATTAAAGTAAATATAAATTAATTAATATGAATAGCGATTCGAGTTATAAATTTGTCTCAAAGTCATGTCTGATTCGTCAGATGATTAGGTCCGCTCAAAGGAAATTAATACAATATCTTCAAGAAATGTCGCAAATGAATATGACATTTTCCGTTCAGCCTGCGTTGTTAGTTGAACAAAATATTGTAAATTTAGAAAACAGTGCATATATCTTTTAAAAATATGTTCAAGAAAATTACAGGAGCAGTGGAAACTTTGGAGACCCAGAACACCCACTGGGATGCCCTCCAGCAGTCTCTTAATAATATTGACTTAGAATTAGATTTAAACATATACAAGGAATTTTGTTTGAAAGACAATAATTTTGTGGAACTTATTTTTGAAGGAAAAGAAGCTTGCCAAGCACTGGATTGTTATTTATCAGAAATAAAGGATAATATTTTAAAATTACAGTCAACAAATAGAGGTCAAGCTCCTTTTATTGCTCCTAGTTTATCGACTTATAGTTCAGAGCCGATAGCAATGCGTATACAATTGCCTAAACTTGAATTGCCCACTTATGCGGGCAATCCGCCTGAGTGGATTGAATTTTGGGACTCTTTTGAAGCCGCAGTAAATAAACAAGACATCCCTCCTGTTCAGAAATTTAATTATTTACTGAGTGCGTTAAAAGGAGCTGCAAAAAAGCAGTTGAAGGAATGGCAGTCACTAATAATACGTTTAAAGATGCTATAGAAATTTTAAAACAAAGATTTGGTGATAATAATGTAATTAAGCGAGCATTGTATATGGAACTTTGTTCTATGCCGAAATCAACTAGTAAAACTTTCTGATTTACTTTGTGCTCTTGAAGGAATAGATTGTATAACACGACAATTAAAATCATTACATGAAGATTTAACGCAACCTGCGCTAGTATTAATGATTTTCTAAAAAATTCCAACTGATATTATAATTGAGCTCGGAAAATTGAACAATAATGATGATGATTGGGAAATTGAATCGTTGAGTAAAAACTTGCATTCAATACTTTGCAATAGAGAACAAGCATTTCAAATATTGGATCATTTTGCTGAAAGAAAACAAATTTTGTTCAAAAATGATAATTTTTGACGAGGAAACAAACAGCTACATGGTTCTACTGATGTTTTCGCTGCTCAAACAAAGAATTTTGGACAAAGAAAATTCGAAACTCTGAATAAAATAGAGAATACAAAAAACATGTCAATGAAAATTGTTCCTTGTGTTTTTTGTAAAGGTGATCACTATAATGACAATTGTCCTGAATATAAATACATCAATCAGAGAAAGCAGAAAATTTTTGATCAAAAATTGTGTTTCCAATGTTTTTGAGCAGGACATAGTTCAAAAACTTGCCAGCTTAGGAAAAAATGCATTTATTGTTTGGGTATGCATAACAGAGCATTGTGTGATAAACGCTCTACATTAAATGATAGAGAAAACTTGGTTCAAAAAAAAGCAATAATGATGGTGTAAATAAATTTATTTCATCCCCTAAGACTTTGGTTAATCTTCAGAATGAAAGCTTTGAGCCTTTTGATGAAGTTATAGAACAAATACCGGTTACAGTATCAAGTAATGCTATGAAATCACTTGATGTAATGACAGATGGTATTACACTCTTAACAGCACAAGTACTAGTCAGTGATTTGATTAATAAACAGCACAAAGTGCTTGCTAATGTGTTTATTGATACAGGAAGTATGAAAACGTACATCACAAATAAATTGAAAGAGAAATTTAGATTGAAGAGTAAAAATAAAGAAATTTTGTCTGTATTCACTTTTGGCTCAAAGAATCCTCAAAAAATTAATAGCTTGGCAGTCAATTTCGGATTATATTTTCAAAATGGGTTAAGTAAAGAAATTTGGGCTAATTCTGTGCCCATTTTGACTGAAAGGATTAAACAAGCGAAGTTAAATGATATTGACCAAGAAATTTCTAAAAGATAGTGGATTAACACTTCATAATTATAATTCTAATATGATAGAACCTATAATATTAATTAGCATGGATTATTTTTGGGAAATAATGGAAACAGCCATTAGCAGAAGGCTACCGTCTGGGTTATATGTGATTGAATCAAAAATTGGACTTCTAATTTTCAGGAAAAAAGAATGTTTCTGATTATAATGAAAATTCTAATTTGAATTTTTGTGTAGTCACAGTGAACAGATAAAAAAAGCAGAAGAAAATTTGATTAATATAGAGTCACTTTGGAATTTAGAATCTGTAGGCATCACAGATAATCCTGAAATTGATGATGAAGAAAATGCATTAGCATTAGTTAATAAATCAATTAAATTTATTGATGGGAGATATTATGTGTCTTGGCCCTGAAGGGCTAATGAAATTAATCTTCTCAATAATTTTGGCTTAGCTTTTGGTTGATTAAAATCTGTCATGAAAAGATTTTACGGAATATCCAGAATTCTTAGAGAAATATTCAAAAATTATTAATGAACAGTTGGAAAATGGAATAATTGAGAAAGTTTTGGAAGATAGTCCTGAAACTAGAAAGCATTATTTGCCTCATCATCCAGTAATTACACCTCTAAAGATAACTACTAAAGTACGTATTGTAGATGATGCATCAGCAAAAACAAGAAAAGATGCGCTTAGTCTTAATGATTGCTTATATCCTGGCTAGGCAATCATGCCAGACTTATGTGGCATGTTGATAAGATTTTGAATGAATCCTATTGTTATTGTAGCAGACGTCAAAAAGCATTTTTACAAATAGGAGTTCATGAAAAAGATAGAGATATAACTCGATTTTTATGGTTAAAAGATCCAAAAAATAAAAATTTGGATAATAATATTGAAATTTATCGCTTCTGTTGTGTTCCTTTTGGTTTAAACTGTGGTCTTTTCATTCTAAATACTATTTTACAACACCATTTGTTAAAGAAAGGCACGCAAGTAGCTTTAGAAGCTTAAAAAATTTATATATTGTTAATTCAACCCTCACATTCCCGCTGAACTAGGACGGCGTCCTAGCCGATCACTTGTATTGTGATTTTTGTTGTTGTATGCTTTCAATGACTACAAAACTTTGTCTAACCTCATTCTAGCCCTAGTTACATCATTTGAAATGTTCAAGCTAGTAAATAAAATTATACATCCTAAAAAATTAGTATATTTTAATGATTATCATGTAATAAGTTAAATTACAAAAAAAAAAGTTTTGCTTAATGATTAGTACAAGATTGGTAGGCTGCTACTTTTCAATTAGCCATTACAGTCCTAAAATGATATTTTATTTAACTAAAATATACTATTTGTATTTATTTTATGCAGGTCCACCTCATGCCTATGCTTAAGTATGATAGCAGTTTTTTAGTTATAACTTCCTACAAAATTACTTCAGTGAAAAAATGACAAATGTATTTGGAAAGAACTTGAAAAATTGCACAAAACGATACTAATATTTACTTTGTTGAATGAGACTAATTACATTTTAAGCTGGCTAGGACGGTGTCCAAGCACGGGAACCTTTGACTCCCAAAAACACATGGGAACGCAAGGGTTAATGCTTGGTGTAAAGAATAATGAAGAAGCTAAATTAGCTTATTATGAATTAGAGCAAATATTTAAAGAAGCAGGGTTGAATCTGCGAGAATGGAATTCTAATTCTGTTGAATTTTAAATATTATGAACGATGTTAATAAGATTGAAGGAAATACTACGAAAATTCTTGGATTAGAAGAGAATCGTGATATTGATTTGATTAAAATAACGCTTTCCTTGGAAAGCATTGATATAAATAAATCATTAGAATGCACAAAAAGATCTGTTCTTCAACAATTAGCTTGCATATTTGATTCATTGGGATTTCTGACGCCATTGCTGTTGCAAGGCAAATATTTTATACAAAAATTGAGGAGAGATAAATTGGCATGGGATGAAAAACTCCCGCTGGCATTATTGAATGAGTGGAATGGAATATGCTCAAATTTGGACCTTGAATAACTCGTTCAAAATTCTGAAATTTTTGAAGATTGATGAATTATCAGAATTTATTTTAGTAGCATTTGTAGATGCTTCGAAAATCGCATACTCCGCGATTTTTTATTTATTATCGATAAATTTGGCATGTGAGAGAAAATGTTATTTGATATTTTAAAAAAATATATTAACTCCTTTACGTGAGGTATCGATTCCTCAATTGGAGCTGATGGGCGCTATAATCGGAAAAAGAGCAATAGAATTTGTAGAACAAATTGGAGTGAAAATGGATAAGAAATATAATTCAACAGATTCTCAGTGTGTTCTTTATTGGACAATCTACTAAGCCTTTTAGCATACTTCTTAAAAATCGTGTTCGAGAATTGAATTTATCAAATAATTCAATATATAAAGATGTAAAAAGTGAAGAAAATCCATCAGATTTAGCGACCCGTGTGTGCCAGAAATGAATTTTTGCTCTAAATGGTGGCATAAACCTTCATGGCTAATTTTGTCGATAAATGAATTGCCAAATTATGAATTTAATTTAAATGATATAGAGACAAGTGAATATTTTGCTCTAACAGAAGAAATAGAGCATGAATGTGTATTATCAAATGCGCCAGCTAATGAAGAGTCAATCTTCAATATTGAACAATTTTCGAGTTTAAAGAAGGCAAAAAGAGTCCTAGTAAATGTCCTTCGATTTATGAAGATGAAGTTGATGCCTGTCAATGAACTGGAAGCGAATGATAATTTTTTAGATGATATAAAATGAAGTGGAGCACTAGAAATTGAAGAATTAGATCTTGCTGAAAGAATATTGGTGAGAGAATGTCAAAAGAGACATTTTCAAAATATTTTAGACTCGTTTAAAAATAAAAATAAACATTCAAAAGAATTGAATGTTTGGAAAGACAATAACTGAATTTTGCGGTGTTTTGGGCGTCTTGAAAATTCTCAGGTAGGATTTGATGCTAAATTTCCTACTTTACTTCCTTCAAAGGATCATTAAACATCGCTTATTGTAATGAGAAAACATAAAGAATTAAAACATTTTGGAATTGTTTACAAGAATATTGTAAGGCAAGAATATTGGATTCTCAAAGGTAGAATGACTGTGAAACGAATTTTACGAAAATGTATGATATGTAGAAATTTTTCAGTCGGACTATAAACATGTTGTTTCCGCTTGAATTATTCAAAATCCAATCAATGGTGTAAAAACCAACGTGGAAGAAACTTCCATTCACAATTCAAAAATTTTCTCGTGTTTTTTGACAGGAATAAATTTCAATTTGCCGAATATTTCAATTATGATCTTAATGTTAATGCTAATTATTAATCAAGTCAATTCTCAATTGACTAATATGTCATCTGATGTTGATTATGATAATATAATGAATGATCCAGAAGGTTATATATTTAATTTTTCTCAGACTTCATTAATTTCACCTGGATCTGAGATTTCTACAAATATAATTAAATGGTTAGAACACTGGGCTGCATTAATAAAGGGAAATGCTGTTGAATTAATAAAAAATTTCAAATGAATGCTCGGCTTCAAAAACGAGTTTTGTTATGAGTCAAGTGTGCATGAAAACTGGGTTAGGGATAGGAAAACATGAAGCGAGTGAATATTTATGTTAAATATTTATTACGTGTCCTACAAATTAAATAGGATTCACAGGTCGTTGTGATACTCAATGTAGTTGCCCAGGATAGGCAGATGGTTGCAATATTTTTGGATATTATAGAATACCCCAATCAGTAAAAAGAGACAAAAATAAAATTTTAGCCCTAGCTGCACCAAATTTTGTTCTTTTTCTGCAAATCCTAGCTGTTTGTCTAAGCCAATCAAAGCTAAATTACTACAAATAATGTTATATGATGAAAAAACGTATTTCGTTCAAAACTTACAATTAGTGTATGAAACTGGACCTGAGCAAAATTATATTTGTGAGGGGGAGGACATCTGGATTTTGTCAAAAATATTCCTGATGTGAAAAATCAGGATTGGGTACAAAATTTTGTTTATTCATAGATGATTAAACAGTCTGGTATATAAATTATGATGGTTCAATCCCCATACTTGCTTGGGGTAGTCTTACACGTGACATTTTTGGTCCTTGAAAAGAAGATTCTAATACAAACTGTAGTGAATGCAATCTCAAATGCATTAGAGGTGGTGTTTTAATGAATTCAGAACAGAATATTGCACTAATTGAAACTTGCTCCAAACCATATTGTTATCAAAGATGTATGCCTCAAGTTCACGAGGAAGTACAGTTTCCTTGAGACATACAGCTGTTTAATCATGAATTTAATATCAAAATTTGGCAAAATGGTCTTTTACTTAGACAAATAAGTATTTCATGATAAGCTCAACCATTTTGCGTGATGATAAATTGCATATTTTGTCTTCAGATGCTTCACAATCCTCAGTGTAGTCCAACCGGATATTTATTAATTATATTTATAGCTGCATATATGTTCTCTGGTGCAGTTTATTACTGTTTAAAAATTATTAGATATATTGCGATAATATTGATATTTATATTGAAGATATTTATAAGAATACTCAGACTGTGTTATCATGGGATAAGCCTAATACATATTAGAAAAAGTAATGACTTTCAAAATTCGATAAGATTTCAGTTTTCTTATCAACCTAGACAGATATTGCTCACTATTATTTTTCTGTTGTCAAATTGTCATTTATAAATAATTGTGCTGAAGTAGCTATGTTAAATGCTCAAAAATCTGAATGTTCTGTATCAATTAATGGATCAATGGCATGTATTTTAACAGAAGTTACTCATTTATCACTTGTTCCATCTGGGCTGAATTCTTGTTTATTATGAAAGGATCCTAATGGAGAAACTCTTGGCACTGTAACCTTTGAAGTTAATAATATTAGCTTAGCTAGTCAGTTTCATTCTCAGTGTCGTAAGCAAAGGGTTGACTGTGAAAGAAATAATATTGACATTCAGGATAAGACAAATGAGAGACAGAAATTTTAAACTGAACAAAAATTTCATTGAATAAATTTTTCTTTTCTGTAGGAGTGTTGCAAATGCTCGCAAAATAACAAAAAAAATCCATTCTTTTGCTTTGCTTTCAAGAATTTGTCCTAACCTGGTCACTAGCTTCCAAAATCAGCAAAACTTTAATTGCTAAAGTTAGAAAATACGTCACAAAATGGGCCGCAATAATTCTATGCAAACACGTCACTAAGTGCATCAAATAAGAGAACAGACACGTACTAGAACACTTAATGTAAAATTAACATGCGCCTTATTATAGATGCATCAAAATGGACGTAACTCCCATGGACTACTTTCGATGGATTAAATAATTGCTTCATTTGAATCAGCCACTGTGTGATTTTGTGATATTTCGAATATTTTTACTGAATATCAATTGTATAAATAATTAGGTACACCCACAATCCATTTGAATATAAAGTTGATCATTTGCATCAATTTTTTTAATATATACTTGTGGTTTCTGCTGTAATTTGTCTTTCGCTCATTCAGTTATTTGTTTATTAGCTCATTTATGCAACATATTATCAAAATAAATTTGAAGTTGCTTATTCTGCTGCTGCACCTGAGATCTATCCGATCCATTGGGACTGAGAGGCAACCGAAATTTAGCTGATCTATTGGAACTGAGAGAGTGAGCGTTGACCCTTATTGATACTTAGTAAATCTAAGTCTAAGTTGAGATTTAGGATAATAAAAGTTATCCTTAAACCATTCTTTTTGTTGTAAACAAGTGGATTAGACCCCAAATCGGAAAAATTTGTAGTCATAAATAGAATAAAAATAAACGTTTGTGACACCCCTTAAATACACTGTGCTCGGGTCAGCTACCAAGATGTGTTATTTTTGGTTGTGTTGATATAGACGCATACAGAGGTAATATAAAAAATCTCCTTTCAATTTTAAATCCTTTGGTGGCGTAACTTTTCCTTCACATCCACTGAGGTTAGATTTTGAAAACAACAAATACATAAGAGCTTTTCATCAGCTTTTTGAGACATTTGACATTGCTAGAGACAATAAACGCAATGGCATAATGCGAGAAGGTTTTAAAAACAGTCAGTGCTTTTTTGCATTTGATTTGACTCCAGATGAAGATGACGGCGGACATTGGGATTTAATTAAGTGGGACAAAAAGCATTGGAATATCATTTGCCGAAAAAATTCCCAATACCTGTATTGAAGTAGTTGTTTACGCAGAATTTGATAATTCAGTAATGTTAGATAAGAACAGAAATGTAAAGTATGATTATAATGCATAAAAATGAATATTATTCAACTCTGAAACATTTTATGAAGCGACAAAGTAGTTAGTCTAAATTTCCTTGGTGTTTTCCCAAGTGATACATTACCACCCATTTTTAGCAAGCCTACTGCATTGGTAATGAATAAGGATCCTAGTACCCAACCTGGTTTGTATTAGATGTGCATGTGTTTTGAAGTGCATGACTTGTGCAACTATTTTGACTGCTACGGCTTAGACCCTGATAACCAAACACAAAATTATATTCTAAAGTATGCTACAAAAATCAAGCATAAGAAAAATGCATGCAGCAGCCATTTATGTCTACATGTGACCAAATGTGTGTTTCTTTCATAATTTGGAGGTACAGAGAGGTGCCCATGAAAATGATTCTGAAAAGGTTAGAAAACACTTATGCAGACAAATTTGTAACGGGTTGTGTGAATAGTCTATTTAAGATAAACGCCTCAGTTATAGATGAAGATTTTTTCATAAACCAAATTTGTCAAAAAGGAATCAATTTTACATAACTGCCTAGCAACACGATAAGCAATAGACAAAATATGCCTGCAAAGTTTATTGTACATTTACTGCAAAAATTGAAATTAATTGGTGATTGGGAGTGAGGACTCTTGGAATTATTAACCCAAATTATTGGCAAACATTAAGAAAACATGAAACGGAAATTAAAATTATAGATGTAGATGGTATTGAACATAGAGTTCAAATGCAGGAAGGATGCTACAACTCCATCCAGGAATTTATAATGGCTATGAAATTTTGTATAGGAAAAGTAGGAGTAGAATTCAATTATTATACTCCAATAAAACGCATTTCAGTAATGATACTCAAACCCTTTGTGAAATCAATATAACTGTCTGGAAGAATAGCAAATATTTTAAGATTTAAAGAAACAGTACTAAAAGATACAGGATGGACTGATAGGAAGCCAGACTTGGGGGGATGGTCTTGAAACCTTGTACGTCTATGCAAATATTTTAGAACCTCAGATTGTAGGCAATATTTCAGCAACTCTTCTGCGCATGATAAACGTGGAAGGAACATACCCTATTATCATTTACAGAATCTATGATTTTCCTCATTACATACCCGTCCTCGTAAAAGATATTTCTAGCATAGAAATAAACATAAAAGATGATTCGGATCTAGTAATACCTTCTATTTCTTGAAAAGTGATTTGCAAGTTGTATTTTTGATAGATTAAACCTTCATATTTTCAAATAAAAAAGTTGTGTCTGTTAAAAATCTATCATTCATAATCATGATTATGATTCAAAATGTTGTTTCTACTGCTCGAGTCTCTTTGAAGCTTTCAAATTTGTAAAAAATTAAGATATGTTGTGAGGGTGTAGAATTTGATCTTAAAAGTTTAAAGCTGCAGTAATTCGAAAAACAGAGCCAAAATGTACAGGCCTGTTGTTTAGTAGCGGAAAACTTTTTTGCATCAGTGCTAAAAGCGTTGAATAAAACAAAATTGTGAAAGAATAATTTGCAAAATCTAATAGAAAAGTGGATATGAGCTAAAACTAATTGATCATAAGATCAACAATTTAGTCGGATCAGGAAATTTAGGTTCAATGATTAATTTATGGAGCTCAAAATTACAAAAAAATTGCAGAATATGAACAAGAATTATTCTCTGGTTTAAAAACTACGCTTCTCAGATGGTCCGCCCTCAGCCCCCTTTTTACAACAGGCAAAATTGTTATTACGGGGGCTAGGAGTGGGGCACAACTGAAATGGGTATAGAAACGCATAATGTGTTTGATTGATGCATTCAAAATGAGTTGATGCATACAATTGATTGTACGCAGGACTGAATGTCTACAATGAACTCTTCATTGTAACATTTCAGCCCATGCGACTATATTATGCACCTGTATAGAATTTAGAAAAAAGAGGGCACTGCAAGTGCATATTTACCTGCCTCACTTATGTTTTTGAGGAGAAATAACTGTCTTAGGAGCAACATAATTTACTTCCAGGTTGTTGTATAGATTGCGAACAAAGGTATTTTTGCACTGTCAGCTGCTCAATTGGTGGGATAGTCCCTGCGCAGCATAAAAATGCACACAATGGAGTGATATGCCCGTAATTGTAGACCTATAGGGTAATGTATTGCAAGTGCTCTATAGCTCAATTACATGTGGTCAGGCTCGACACTTATTTTTATAAAATTGAAAGGTACCTGTGTAAAAAATAACAACATATTAAAATCCCACCACTAAAATCAATTACCCCTTATTCACGCTTCATATTTGCTTGGTCAGTGTGCTTAAATGATGATAATTTTATGTAAAATTTCAAAAACTTACTCATAATCATAACAAAATTTTAATCAAACAAAAGTTTATAATTAGTAAAAATTTTTTATAAATTAGTAATTGCTGCAACAAATTATTTTACTTGTAAAGTATGCACATTTGCGTTACAGTCATACAAGTTCTAACAAAATGCATTTTACTCTAACCTTCCAGGTCATTGTATAGATTGCAAATGGAGGTGAGGCCTATCTTTTCCTCCACTAGGTGGTGGAAAAGCGTGGGGCAAAAAACTAAGATGGCATCACTTTTCGCTGCCCTATCAGGCCGTACTCCAGGTTATGTTGGCGAGCTCTTTCTTTGTAAAGATTTTTGGCCTATTTTTTCATAACAGGCCAGGAAAAGTCTGCAAACTTTGATTTCACAGGTGCAACCCTAAAATCTAAAAATGATGCAGAATGACTAGAGAGATTGAAATATTGATTAATATAATGAATTCGAATTTATATTTATACCTCTGATTTGATTGTGGATTGTGCAAAAATGTTAGAAAAATTTAGGGGGCGTTTCAATTTTTGTTTATGTTATTGAATTTAAATAAAAGCGACACGGCTGCTTAAGATATAAAAAATTGTAAATTAAGAAGACCAATCAGTTAACATGTAGTCTTTACTAGACTGAGAATTAAAAACAAAACATCTTCACAGTTTTACATTTAATCTGATAAGACAAATTATATACATAGGTACCATGCAAGTATGGTGCTTCGCTTTTGATATTGATTCATTGAGGTCTTGAACATCTGTACTGCTATCACACAGTACATGTAAAATCAAGTTTGGCGCCTTTTGATGCTGATTTATTATGCACGCACTTACCTGTCTCCAAGTGCGAAAAAGCATGCAAAAAATAGAACAGGTCGGCCCTTTGCGCCAATGCTTCAATCTGCTGTGAGCCAACATAGCTGATGATCTGAACTAAAATTAGAACAGGCCGTAAACAGTAGATGTGTAGCATGGGGTGTCCGCTATGACGCTGCTTGCTACTTATACAAATTAAAGGCAGTTAAAATTAATTGGTTCCACCCGTCCTGGATAAGTGACTATGCATCAAAAAGTTTGGCACTATGCGCCTATACTTCCATGCTTTTTTGTGTAGTATGGCTCCCAAATTCGGCGCTTTGCACCAACAATTTCAGAGTCTCAATGCTTAAGCACGTGCTATGCTCAAGCATGGAGGCGCTGAAGGGGCCGGGAGTACTACTAACATTCGCAGAGTTTGTGAAAGGACAAACCATTTCATTAATGAATGCAGAATTAAGTGCATAATCTGTTCACGTGCAGGTCATAAAACTCAGAACTGCAGAGAGGCAAACTCAACACAAGCAAATCAGCTTACACCACACAAAACCAAACTCACAGCTCTAACTAGCAGTTCAGTTCTTTTTTCCATCGGCTTTAACAGGCAATAGGTGCCAATCACAAACACACAGAATCAGTGCAAAAAAAACTTAAAATCGCATAAACGTGTTAGATTTAGACACTGACAAACCAAATCTTTTTGTTCTTGAAAATAATATTGTAACCATCACTGCAGCTCCCAAAGTCGCCAAGACAGTCGTCTGCGGCGACGAAAAAATGGATGTATTCATCCATGATGAGGACAGAATCGCAGAATTAGTCAAAATTGACTAAATGCGGATTCTTTACCACCAGTTATCAATGCGCCAGTTGAATTAGAGACTTAGGCTGAAATTAGCCAGGATAAATAGATCAAATCAGAATTCACAGAGCCGGCAAAACATTGTCCATTATTACATAAAGCAAGTGCCGGAAAAATTTAAAGCGCATCACAATTGATTTAAATTATTGAAATGTAGATGCGACAAATCTGGTCATTTGTGGCGTATTTTATCATCATGCAAAATCGTCACAAAATCTCGTTCGCATTCTGCTTTGCTCTCAAGAGGTGATGGCCAAACAGCTCATTGCTCACGTCCGACCTTGTTTTTCGGATCCAAAAGACAAAAATCATCATCAACAACTTCCAATTTTATTGGAAAATTCTGTCTGTTGCGCAAATGTCTTATTTTCGCCAATTTCCGCCAATAAAATGGAAAAATAACATCAACTAAATGAAAATAAATCCTTGCGTCAACAAATATATTCGATCTCAACGTCCTATTGTGTTGGAAACTCTGACAATAGAAATTGCAAAACATGAAAAATCCGAAAATGTCATAACACTGCATGTTTATAAAGCTAGAAAAAAGGAAAATTGTGAAACTCGTAAAATCAAAATATTCAAACAAGAAAATTCACATTAAAAAGTCCGTAAATTGAAATCATTTTTCGTGAATCGAAATAGCAAAAAATCAAATTTTAGAGAAGAAAAATCAAAATCAAAATCAAAATTCGCACCAAAAAAGCCTTTGTGCTAAAATCATTTTTTGTGCATAAAAACGAAAATACAGTAAAACAATAGAATTTGCAACAAAAAGCCATTAGACTGGAATCTGTTTTTGATAATGAAAACATGGTTTTATGTTTCTTTATCTACTAATTGGTTTTCTTGTGCACAAATATACACACTTCAAACATGTACTACGTACTATGCATAAACATCCGATCAAAATCCCAAAAATTGCAAGTTGCAAAATACCGAAAATAAGATGGGATCCAATCACTTTATTGGGTTGGACCAATAACGAAAATAAGTACATTAATAGCTTATAAGTGTAGCGCGAAGTCACATGCAGTGTGCACAAACACAGGTTTTTTTGGCTCTTGCAGTCTAACGCATAATGGACAAAAAAACGAGAAAATGTCTGTTTCTCACTGCAAAATGCTGATAGAAAACAAACGTGATTCTAATCAAAATTTAATGCAAAAATAAAGCTAATTTGCGGGCGTCTCAAAATATTTTAAATGTAGACTACATCGGCGAAATAGCTACGAAGTGCAAGATGGTCTCAAAGTGACCCAAATTTATGGGTCATTTTGGCGTGCGAAAAACGATAAAATTAATAGAAGAAAATATTTTTGGCCAAGTTTACGCTTAGATCTTACAAAATACTGTCGTGCATGTCATGCATGCCAGATAAACAAGCAGAGTTTGGGTAATGTAAAAGCACATTTAATTCCTGTGCCAATAACGAGCCCTTTTGATTGTATTGGGTTAGACTGTATTGTCCCACTTCCGCAGCTACGGATGGTAACTGTTTTATTATCGTTTTCACGGACTATTTTACGAAGTAAGTAGAGGACATACTGACTAAAAACATAACTACGAAAACGGTCGCAGATGTTTTTGTGAAACATATATTGTGTAGACACAGGTCGCCAAGAATTGTTCATTGCAACCCTGGGACCGATTTCACGCCAACTTTGTTTACCGAAATAACTGCTCTCTGCAGCACTTTAAAATTACATACTACACCATACCATCCGATGGCCAACGGCCAAGTAGAATGAACGAACGAGACACTCATTATTCAACTTTGTCTACTCATTAATGAACATCATACTAATTGGGACAAAATGCTACCATCAGGCACATAGCTGACCGTCCTATTTTAGGGGGGACGACAATACCAATTTGCGAGGGGGTCCAGACCACATGTGCGCAGGGGGGATTGGGGGTATGCACCCCCAGAAATCAAAATACTCCTCTCAGAATTCAATTTTTGAAATTTAATTTTGCTTTTTCAGCGATTTTTTGATGCCATTACATAGTGCTCGATGATAAACGTCTAAAAATGGTGTTTTTTAACCATATGATCACTTTTAAGACTATTTTTTGACCTTTGAAAATTTTAAGCCCCCTGAAATTTTTTTCACCCCCCGCCCCAGGATTTTGGTGCTGCCCACCTAAGGCCACTCAATCTTTTCGATAAATATTCGTGGACATGACACTACAAAATTTTAGCCTTTTAGCTAAATAATCGGTAGAGAACCAAATTTTCCAGCGAGACGATATGCATCTCTTTTGCAAACACAGCAGACCTCAGACGCAAACACTTATGCCCAAGAACTTAAAAAGTTCTTTTCTTTTGCTAATCCTACCATAACCAGAACCATTAGATGCTGCACAGTTACAGTACACTGCAAATTATAACCGACACGTCAATGGCAAACTTATAGTATCGGGGACCAGCCGCACGGTTGTTTTTGGGGGCGGAGCTTCGTTCATGAAGGTAGGCTATGATTTGTCAGACAAATAAATGGTTTACTACTGTTTCGATCTGCACTTAGGACATCTCCAGACATATTCACTAAATTTTGCCGATTCTTTGATCAGACTATAAGGTCAGTTGCATAGAATGCAATCGACACTACTGTGAAGGATTTTTTGGCTTTGAAAGTACTTAATAACGCTTAAATTGTCCTTACAAATTACATTAAGCTCAAATAGATTCATTCTGACATTAACTCGACCGATAGCGCAACACAAATTAGATTTTTCCCGTAGCTACATTACATATTGTTATTTACCCATATTTATTCATTCATATTAAAAGTAGCTATTGTTTTACTGGTCGTAAATTATTATTGCCCTGCGTTTGTTTACTTTGCCGTTGAGAATACGCGGTAGACCACTTATTTGTCTGACCAATCATGGCTTCCTTTGTAACGAAGCTCCGCCCCAAAAACGAACTGTGCAGCCGGTCCCGCATACTATAAGTTTGCCCACGTCAATCAGCCCAATTACCAAATAGGAGACAACGTTCTTTAAAAAAATTTCTGGTTAAAATTGGTCAAACACCCAAATTGTTGTACAAATACATGGGACCTTACGTTATTTTGGGCATAACGTGCCCCAATCTCCTAATTGAGCAAGTCACAACAAAACAAAGGGAACAACGGATTCTGAGCAAGTCACAACAAAACAAAGGGAACAACGGATTCATGTAAATAATTCTCGGCCCTATTATTCTTTGGCTTCCAAAGCCGCTTTCCACTTTAACAAGCAATGATGATGTTGAGGAAAATATCCTTTTTGTACATATATCTTCATTGTACACGAGTCTACAGTATTCGACTTCTTTCAAATAACAAATAGTCTCGCTTGAGTTGGGACATTTTCGACACAATGCAAGGTCACGCTTACAGTGAAATCTATGTATACCTTATCCATGATTTTCGTTATAATTGTTAGAGTAACATGTACACGTTCGTCTAAGAGGACGGTTGTTTCGTCCAACTTGTTTGTAGCTGTAACGCGTCTACGTATTTACTGTATGCCTGTTTCTTCACAACGACAATATACGCACAGCAATTACTTATATTAGCAGTAGCACACATCGAAATAGGACGTTTTGGCGCCGCCGTTTTGGCGCCACACTCTTTGTAGTATTGTTAATTATTTACAATTCATTTATTATTGAAGAATAATATAGATTCTTCAAGACCATCCAATTTTCTACGTGACGGTATAAATTACTTCTAGAATATCTTTGAATTTAGCGAAATAATTATACGCATCTAAAAATACACTGGATTTTCTACGGTTTTTCAGTTGTACACAATTGAATACTCGTTGAATCGAAAAGAATAGTATGCTATTTTGTAGCTTGTATAACCTGCTTTCTGAATACATAATTTATTTTTTTAAATTGCTTTAAAATTGATTTAATTAGAATAATTTATAAACTTGCTGGCGCCAAAACATCATAGACCCAGCACACATATACCAATAAGTCCACATAACGACTGAATACTGCCTGAAATGACGGGAGGCCTTATTCCACTAATTGTAGAATTCAGCCTGAATTAGAATTTTAAAACGTTTTACCTTAACTTGGCGACCGATTTCAAACTACTTTTGTACCAAATATATGCGCGAGCTTGTGTGCTGTTAGGTGATCTGTATATAAATATAGCATGTTTCATTTATCCGAGAGCTTTTTCAAATCCGAGGCTACGGTACTCCTTTTTCTTATCTACTGTAGGTCGTTGGAGCTCACTGTAGCTGCATATCAAAGGAGGTTTTTTAAATAAAAGTTTTCGCGGCATGAAATTCATTCTCATCCTCCTCCGATAGATCGGTCAAGTCTGCTTGACATCGAAGCAACTCGAGTTCGATTCCACCGCTAGCTTTTGATTTAGAAAAATCGCAAATTATGTGCAAAAATTTGGCCAATTATGTGCAGAATTATGTGCGAAAAGGTCGGCTTTATTCATCAAATGGAACCGTTCTAATTATAAAAAACATACCTATACATCAAGGTATCAAACATGTAAAAACAAACAAAAATTTGTTGAACATAACAACGTTTAATAATTCAATATTTTTCGAAGTTAAATTCTGTCTGCGGTCCGAGAAGACCAGTTCGTACTGAGAAAACGAGCGCTCAACATGGACTGACACTAAAGGCGCGTATAAACTTCCTAACCTTAGCTCAGGATTTTTCTCTAAAGCGACGTGATCGACATCAGGATCAAATTTTTTTCTAATTTAGCTGAAATTCCTCAACAGCTTTCGAAGCTACTTCGGAGTTACGAATAGCATCCCCAATAAACGATTGTTTAGAGCTACCAACTGAATTATTCGAAAGCAAATTTTGGTGGCGCGAACTTTTAGATGTTGATTAATCAATCCTTTTTTGGTGCTTTTCATCAATGTGAATAATATAATCGCATAAATCACACTTCAAAATAGTTTCATCTGTAATTATTTGATCAAATGCAAAATCTTTCACCAACGCCTTATGTTTAGAAGAGGAAATTTTGGGCATCTTCAAGGTACAAACAAACGATCAAACTTTTAAATTTTTTTCATATATGTACCTGAAGTGCAGTAAATACGTAACAAAGATACATAAGGAAACCACACTAACTTGATTTTTTATAAATTTGTAATTGATTGAGACGCGAAATTATGTGCGATTTTCTTAAAAATGATGATTTATGTGCAAATATGTGCAAAGCTAGCCAACTATGTGCAATTATGTGCAAATAACACGAGTTTTTTTGTTTTTTGTTGTTTAGGCTTTTCCAGACTTCCTATGCTTCACCGAAGCTTAAAAAAATTATGTGCAGCGCGTAAAAATCCGGCTTATAATTACATAGACGGTATAGTGCATTGAAAATGCATACCAGCCGCTCGCCCTCACTGCATATCTGTCGAATTACAGTAAATTATCTTTTCACGCTTACTGTAGCCCTCAAAAAATTTACTGAAAAATTTCTTGAATAAATGAAACAGGCTATAGTAATATGCATACGAATGTTTGTTTATTCCAGCAAAGGATGGAATGGAAGCGCAGCGCCGGTCTATTTGTGCGTGCTCTTATGTATAGACATCTTCAAGCTAGGTTACGTAATTTCGGCAGTAGTACTAAAATATGTAGGTGACGTAGCAGAGAATTAGAACGGCGCGCCTCATTTTCTAGAGAGCCAAAACAATGTTTTTACTGTATAGCATGCTTTTCATAAGTTTCGGGTCTGACACAATCTTTGGCCACATAAAGCGAGTGAGTGATTTAACACTTTTAAGGAAGAAAGCTTATTCGAGTATTCTGAAATATTAAAATATAATGTGATCAGGCCCGTGTCCGGGGGCGGGGGGCCTGTCCCTCCCAAAACGGGAAAAAATCTTTAGTTCTCCCAAGGGTCCCCCAAAGGGAAATGAATAGCTGGCGAAGTGCGTCTGAAACACTGCCAAAACAGGTTTTTAGCGTACTTTTGAGCTAGTGAACTCAAAATTTCCGGCGATTCGCGCCGGATTTCTTGTTTATGTATAGTTTTGTCTTCTAAACCACTAAAAATTGCTCAAATTTGACTAAGACATAGAGAGCATGTCAATTTTTTTCCAGCGCTGTGCGCCGGATTCATTGTTTATATGCTTTTTTGTCTTCTAGACCGCTCAAAACCGCTCAAATTTGAACTCGACATGCAGAATATGTCAATTTTTTAGGCGCTTGGCGCCGCATTGTTTTTCTCTGTAAAGCACAATGATTAAGTACAAAGGCACCAGATAAGAAATAATTCGTCGATTAAGTGATGAGAAATCAGTTTGAATGATAAATTTGCTGTATATCAATATAAAATAAAGTGAAAATGTTCTAATTTTTTGTTGAAATGTTTCTTCACCATCTTATAGAGCTTGCCGAGATACGCTCAAAACTGCCTTCATTTTCGCCTATCTCATTAAGGTTTTTCGAGATATATGGCCTCAAAAATCATCGCCCCCTTCCCGAAATAAAATCCTGGGTACGGGCCTGTATGTATAAAATAATATATCTAGATTCTTGCAGTTTAATAGTCGATTCGGCTGGTGCGATTGGATAATGTATTTATAAAAATTGTCATTTAATGAAAATTTAGAAAACAAGCGCTTCCTCACAATTTTTCTGTTTTAAAGCATGATAGTTACAAATTTTCAATGCTTCGCTCGCTTCTAAGTGCTAAATCAATTAGTCGTTCAAGTCTATACAGTTTTTTTCACCTAAATTTCAAAACTTTTCCGGTGCGCAGCGCCAAATTTTCGCTAAAGCTTCTAAAAAACCTTTTAACGCGAAAATTGTCTAAAAATATTGAGTTTTCGAGAAAAGGTTGCATTAATATTGATTTTAAATGAAATAAACCATGTAAACGCCGAAAAATGCTATTTCGCATGTGATGGGCCAATTTTCGGACCTGCTTTCATCAGGCATTCATGTAGCGACTTATATCTCAATTTAGTAGGCCGGAAACTACAAGCAACGCAAATAAATTTCATTTCCGATCGACTTTTGGAGATTCCGCCCGCTTACTAAAATTCTAGATCAACGACTACTTCTGAATAGAATTAAACACCGAAAAACGGTTATAAATTATATATAGCGATTGAGCATCAGATTTTTTTAGAAGTGTGTATTTTCGATTGATTCGAAGAATAGTCAGGGTAACCCTTAGAAATGCATGTAGAGGGCAAGAGAGATAAATTCTGGCGAAACTACGCCCTAAAATAAATAAAAATTGAAAAATTTTCGCAAATGTCTTGAATTCATCAGTTCTGTGGAATAACATGTTTTTTCTGCTATTTCAGCAATTAACCAAGCGCCTGGCTTCTGTAAAGTAATCGTGGCTTAAAATATATGTCAGGATTGAGCCTAGATTTACCAAGCTTGACCTAGAAGCGTTTTCCATGAAAGTGAGAATTTAGCCAAATTTAACTCCAGCTTAAGCCACGACTAAGCCGGATAAAATCTTGATCATGTGTTTCGTTAACATTTTAAACTTAATCTGGACTTAAGCCGACCTTAAATACGTATCACTGATTGGAACAACCAGGCTTAAGGTTTGTAAAAAATCATGATTTGTACATTTTTTCTGAGTCAGATTGTTCAGATTGATAACTTTTTCGAACAATAAACTGTTGTGTAATTTTTTCATTTTGTCTCAAACTGAAATCACAACACCTTTTACAGGCCGTAGAATATACTTCGACATTAGTGTTGGTTTGAGAAAATCGAATGATTAGCAGATTCATGATCTTTTGCGCGCATAGGTGACTTTTTCGTTTAGTTTTATTTTATTTATTTTTCTTTATTTTATTTTATTTAATTTAGTCGCCTCCTTATATGTCTTATCAGCTATTTCGAGTATATTCGTCCTTTTTCGTTCCATCGAAGTATTTTCCTTTGCTAGTTGTAAAATAAATGAGCTTCTGCTAGATTGAGAATTGAATTTCCTTTCGAATGACGTATATTTATTTCACACAGTCGCGAAATGCGGTAATCTATGAACTAAAAGTAAAACAACTAATGAAGCTAAACAGTAATTTTTCTAAGTTAATCTGGACAAGCGATTTCAAATAAAAGTAATTTTTTTCTAAATACAACACGAAAAATGAAATTATTCCGTCATTCCAATGCAAAAATGTAAATTTCGAAAAGGCTGCATTTTCTACTAATTTTCGAAATGTATTATGCTAAAAACCTAGCAAAATAGTCGCATTTCAGTTACCTCAAAATGTTCTTTTTTTGTTTTTCTTCTAAGCCCGCCGTTCATTTTATCTACGTATTATGATTTTTTGCCGATATGGCTGCCCGCGCAATAGGGTCATGCATTGTACATGCCAAACATCGAATATTCTTAAATCTTTGGGCTTTTCTTAAATAGCGCGCGAAGAAAGCTTTTGAACGATTACACACTTGTCTAGTTTGATAGAGGATTCTCATTTTCATTTTCAGTCATGTACACAGGCAGATAGAGTGAAAATTATTTTAGTTTTAGACCTTTTTATTCATAATTATGTGTGCTTTCAACATGTTGCAAAATTTTTTCAGTAAATAGCTAGAAAATTTATTGCTCTTCATAATGAGCTACATACGTAAGTATGCAGGCATGTAGCTGGCCCTCCTATTTTGGGGGCCAACACCAATTTTTGGGGGGAGGGGTCTAAGCCAAAAATAGTACAAAATAACGTGTAAAAAGTCTTAATTTTCCAGTTTTTTTTCTGAATTTGGGGGGTCCGGACTCACCCCATCCCCCTACCGCCGCACAGCTATGTGCCTGTATGTATGCATATCTGAAAGTCTATTTTCTCGTACTCGATTGGATATGTCATCCAGAAAACCATTGTTGTGCGCTGAAAATAACAGCAAAATTTTGCTAAATACTCGATGGACTCTTACAACCTACACATGTATGCAAATTCAAATCAAAAATTTTTTTAAAGGTATCTTTTTGGGCTAAAAAACGATGGTTTTACGTCAAAAACACTGCTTATTGCCGTTTCAGACAATTCTCGCTCTTTGTAGAACATAGAAACGTACAAGAAATATCAGAAAAGCAAAAACAAATTGAGTAAAGTCAATAAAATATAGTCAAAAATGTGCATGTGGCGCAAAGCGCCGAAAATTTGAGATTTTTTAGTTAAAAATGAGCTTAAACTTTCAAAAAGACACACTTCTTATAACTTTAACCAAGTTTTACAAAAAAACCAACAATTTTGCAGGGAGGTCAGCCATGCGGGGCTCAGTTGCCATTCAAGGGGGGCAAGGCAAGCCCCCTTCCCCACCTTCTCCAAGAACACGTCTGCTGGGCCTATAAAGAATTAGTTCAGATTCACCTATTAGAAAAGATCAAAAAGCGTACTATTACGCATGACAACAGTTAGTACTGATGTAATATTATTCAATTTGTATTCAAAATTAGATAATAACTTCCATCATTCGGATTCGTATGCCATATTTATTAAATCTATTTTACCTATCACCGATAAAATGCCAAATCTAAGGAACTAATTATTATTAAACGTATTATAAGCTAATCTAACAAGATTTTAGAATCTTCTCGATTTCACTGCCTTCCAACATCAGCAAAGTGATCAGTTAATTGCGCCAGCGTCGTTTTGACCCGCAATGCTATAAAAAACGTATGTATTAGTCAATGTTTAACTATACATATATTAGAAACCCAAAAAAATGCTTCCGAATCTATTTTTGATTTAGTGAAGAATTCATATATTTAGATGTGGTTGTCGTCAAGGCAGCAGGCATATTGGAAAAATATTGTAATTTAAGACGCTTTCATCTATAATTTTCTATAGGTTTCGTAACCTTCAAAAATTTTCATTGTATGCAAAAGACGGCGCGTGCGACGCCTGGGCGAGAAGCTCGGGATAGATACACCCGAGAAGGACAATGTACAACAGTTTCTGGGTGAGTGAGGCAAAATTAAGTCCAAAAACGGATAAAAAAATTGCTAGAAATCGACTAGATACTGCAACAGTTTTTTGCCAAACCAAGCTATGCATTCCTAGCTATAGAGCACCTACATATATTTGCCAGTAAATGCGGACACAGATCTTTTGTTTACTTGATTTTTCTCCAACCAGAAAAATGAACTTAATAACTATTAAATTATTCTGACCATAACTTGCCAAATTATTATATTGATTTGAGCTTTGCCCATCTATATTCGAATTTTCGTCCCCATATACCAGTACAAAGCCTTGCATACAGTAAGAAAGACTTATTCATCAGCTTCGTACCTACATACAGGAACATTAAAGCAAAAGTAATTATAATACGCAATGCATGTACATAACATATACCGGGTGGGCCTAATAAACAAATTGCGTATTGTTCCTCGTAACCACACACGGGCAGCAGCCAAATTCTGGCGGGGGTGGGGGGTGGGGCAAAACCGGCAAAACCCCAAAAAACATGCCAAAAATTCTTTGCGGGTCACTGAATAAAGTGACTTCAGAATGAAAGAAGTGTCGATCATATTTCACTTGGGCCAAATGTAATTAATGTTCCCTAACAGATGATTTCATTACTAGGAAAAACGGCTTTTCCTAAAATGTGCGTACCTTTTGGACAAGCAGTGACTATAATTCTTAGTTTAATTTCTCAATGCATTGATGTAAGGCTTTTTATTCAAGCAAACCGTATTCCATTTACTTACGTCGTCAATAAGTTACAAGGCCCGATAGGCGATTTGTTTTTCTGGTCCACCCTGCATAATGCATGATTTAAAAACAAGCGAAAAATTTGTGCTGTTAAAATGGTCCGGTCCTTTCATGCATGTGATAGATTTTTTCGACTTTTTAGAAGTAATTCATGAATTCATTTAGTTTACCTGTTCTGGTTAACGAGCGATGTTTTAAAAAATGCTTCGATAATTTTTCAGCATTTCTTATGAGAAAAAAGACAGTCTTACTGTGGTACTAATCCTGAAAAAATACCGGTTACCTGTACTCCGTATATTCCGTCCGATTTACTTGCTGGAGCAGTCTCATCTGATATTCTTCTTTTTTAGCCATTATCACCTTTTCCATTTCTAATGATCCTACGGAGAACGTTTAGTAATTTTAAAGTCCGAATTAGCAGAATTTTTTTGATTATTATTATTACTATTATGATTGTTATTGTTGTTGTTGTTGTTGTCATTGTTGTTGTTGTTTTTGTTGTTGTTGTTGTTGTCGTTGTTGTTGTTGTTATTATTATTATTATTATTATTATTATTATTATTATTATTATTATTATTATTATTATTATTATTATTATTATTATTATTATTATTATTATTATTATTATTATTATTATTTATTATTATTATTATTATTATTGATATTATTATTTATTATTATTATTATTATTATTATTATTATTATTATTATTATTATCATTACTATTATTATTATCATTACTATTATTAATATTATCATTATCATTATTATTATTGTTATTATTATTGTTTATTATTATTATTATTATTATTATTATTATTATTACTATTATTATTATTATTATTATTATTATTATCATTATTATTATTATTATTTTATTATTATTGTTATTATTATTATTATTATTATTATTATTATTATTATTAATATTATTATGATTATTATTATTATTATTATTATTATTATCATCATTATTATCATTACTATTATGTTTTTGATTATCATAATTAATATTTGATTCTGTTTCTACCATTGATCCCTTTTTCCTTCCGTAACTTCTGCAGACGTTGAATCCTATGAAGGAGTAATCTCTCTGTCATATCTGAAAGAAGCAGAAGAAAAGAGAAAATCTTAATAAGGAAGTCGGGAGAAAATAAGACCCAAAAGGAGCATAATCAAAAAACTTTGCGCATATGTACTGAAATTGGATGAAT
The DNA here is from genome assembly GCA_036768485.1 of Mermis nigrescens. Taxonomy (NCBI): domain Eukaryota; kingdom Metazoa; phylum Nematoda; class Enoplea; order Mermithida; family Mermithidae; genus Mermis; species Mermis nigrescens. The sequence goes on from JAVLUZ010000779.1 coordinate 161,438, forward strand.
CAAGAACCGTTCAAATTTTAATGAAGCTAAATTACGGTGAAATGAGATAAAAATTGATAATTTTTCCAAAAGTCGTCGAAATAGACCAAAAATCATGGGTCTATGGGTTTTTTGGATGCCAATGACTTGAATTGCAATACTGGAATACAGTGCATAGTCGAACATATGAAAATATAAAATATTGAGAAAAGTTTGTAAATAGATTACCCCAGGCCTATGTTAACACAATCCTGCGCTTGTAAAGACAAATCTTGAAGAGCTAGCCTAGGAGAATCAGGCGAGCTCGTCCCCCCATTAGAAACTTAGTGTTTCTGATCTGATTTGCATCTAGAAAAATCGACATGGCTGCATTTTGTAGAGTCCAAAATGCAACTATGAATTTTGATCACGTAAAGAAAAAACTAATTCTTTAGGTGATTTTTAGCCAAAAGCAGCGCACTGACCCCTCAGACTGACTGACCATATAGGTAGATGGAAGCCAAATCCTGGGAGGCCCAATGGGGTAAATTCATCAAAAGTAGCACTCCAAATTTTTGAGATCTATCGATTCTGAAAGGGAGGGGTGTTCGCCGGATTATTGGGCAATCCCCACCACCTCCCCAAGCCTATGTTTGTCTTACCACCACACCTGGGCGTGGGGGGGTTTGGTGGTATGCACCAATCCCCGAGAAACCGAAATAACTCCATCCAGAAACCAAAATACTCCCCTAGAATTAAATTTTTGAAATTTTTTTTGTTTTTCGCCATTTTTTGATGTCAATGGATAGTGCTCGATAAGAAACATTAAAAAATGGTGTTTTTTGCCATACCACCATTTTAAAGCCATTTTTGACCTTTGAAAATCTCTCAATTCCCCCCTCAGAATTTTCTTGCTGCCCACGTATGCTTACCACCCTGTCCGACTGAGACCGGCAGTGCTGTGCATCTACGATCTAAACCATAAGCTGAAAGTCTCCGCTAAAATCCGCCGGTCGGTCTTATCCCCCCAAGCTAGTCTAGAACGGTACGCGTATATCAATTACCCCTGATGGTAAAGTGTTCTTAATTTTTAATCATCTTTTAGTTCAAAGGTGCCAATTTTACGGACACTCTTAACAATATTTATTAAATTATCAATTTTTTAAATTGTTTCATTGCTTAAACTATCTAGTAAGAAAAGAATTGTCAGAAACACCAGAAATGATGTTTTTGACCTACAGTCGAACTTCGATAATGCGTACACGGGATAATGCGTTTTCTCGCATAATGCGTACAATTTGGCTAGGTCCGGACTGAAAGGCAATGTAAAAACAAAAGGCAATAGCATGGGATAATGCGTACTCGGTTAATGCGTAATGCGTACAGCCGATTTCATCCATCGGCCTATGCCTGCATGCTTAACTACCCGGCTTAATGCATACAGCGTGTATTTTTTCACCTCGGATAATGCGATCAGCTCTTCGGATAATGCGTACGGCTTTTATTTCGAATTCCATGATCAGTTAAAATAGCGAAGTAGGGTACCCTATTACCTTATTTCTCATTTCCTTCCTGGCAATACAATTTTCTGAATACGTTTTCTGTGTTCGACGAATACTTTAGGCACAGCGAAATGGATGATGTCGAAGAGTTTTGAGACTTTAAGCGTGAAAATATGTTAAACCATAGTATTGCTGATTTTTTTCTGTAAAAAATGATTTTATCGCATAATGGTGTATTCATTGTTAAAAATCTGGGGTATTCGGATAACGCGTACACTCGGATAATGCATACAGAAGGGCTTAGTCCCTTGGTGTACGCATTAAGCAAGTTCGACTGTATATCCATCGCTTTCGAGTCTAGAAAGTATTTCTGAACGATTTTTGGTTTCCTCCCTGAATTTGCATATGCTGCATGTATGTCATCACTTGCTAGACTTAGAAAAGAACTTACCTATATTGTTCAGGGCCGATCGTTCGTCCGAAAAATTGTAGTTTTGCCTGCTACGATCAGCTAAAATATGAAAAATGCAAACGTCGTTGGAAAAACATGTGCGAATAGGAGAAAAATAGTAAATAATTAAATCTCGTCGAGGAAATTTGCATCTGAGGGGAAAAATACGAATTTTGGGTGAATTCTTCAAAAGGTTTTTTTACAATAAAATTTTACTTCGGAAATTTTAGATTGATAGAGGAAAAGAAAACAAAACTGAAGGAAAAATAAAAATAAATACAGAAAAGCCATTAATCTTCCACGGAGCACCGATCATAGAGATTGATTCCCTCTAGCGAAAAAACAGTTACAACAATGGCGACAAATGACTTGTTTGTCTTTTTTGGACTGAAGCTGTTCGGGCAACAGCATAGATAATCTCAAGGGGGTTTGGGATTCATAAAAAGCTGCGGATGTAGCGTTTTTAACTATCTCTTTGCTCAAAAGAATCAAACTTTTGGCATTTCGCGCCATACACTCATTTTTTACACTATTTTTCGTTTATTTCCAATATTTTTCGAGATATTGGCATGTCTTAAAGCCCTGGAAAGGTATAGCTTCGTCTAAAACGCCTAGAATGATGTTTTTTATTTTTCAAAAGCGATTTGAGGTCAAATTCATCATAAATAAAGAGATTTCAAAATGTTCGTCTTTTCTATGCTATTTGAATAATTTTAATAAATGATGAAAAACTTATATCACTACTAACAAAACATAACAATATTACTCATACTTTGAAAGTCTATAATTTTTATTTATCATTATTATGCTATTATACTATTATTTGTTGTTATTTTATTACTTTTTAATTTTGTCTCTAATGTCTTTTAAGAGCTTTACAATCGACAACTTTGCAAATACACTCAGAGTATACAATCTTAAAAGTTAGGGGAATGAACTGCAACTCGTCGCTCGAATTTCCTGTGCTCAAAAATGAGTTTATTGAAAGACAGGCGCAAATCCAATCATCGCTTTCGCAATTCGGTGCTGTTAGAACAGATATTTGGACAAAATGTAGTTGGGAATAAAATTAGGTTAAAATTAAAAATAGAATTAAGATTAAGCAGCCGGGGTAAAATTAGTAAAATATACATAGAATTGCATTTATAACGTGCATCTTGTTCGTTAGACAAATCAATTCGAAAAAAAATCTTTGATAGTACAATGGTTTCGATTTTAAGAGTAACAGATTACGATTACTATTTAATTTTTGAGCCTGATTTATTCTTTACACTGTCAGAGTTGGGTCGAAAACAAAAGTAAAAATTATTGGCGAACTCATTTAGGGGTTGAATGATCCTGTTTATTTGCCTCACAAAGCAAGAAGCACTAAAAAATACTTCGATAAAGCAAGTTTTTGACTGAAAGGTGGGTGACTGCAATTTTAGAATTTGGAGAGGGAGGGGATAACCTACATTAGCAGGGAAAACCCCTATCCTTTTATTGAATATTGCATGCGGATTGTACAAAAGTGATAGGTTTGGGCTTTGGCCCCCTCAAAACGAGTGTAAAGTATGCTGTTTGACGCGTTTTTATTGTGGTTTTCATGCCTTAAAAGTAAAAAGTTTTTCGACGCTCCGCTCTATTAAATTAATTTCCGGTCGATTTATATTTGAGTTTTGTTAGAAGTTTCTGTAAATTTTTTCTGTAACACCTAAAGCATCTTCACAGAAATCAAAATTGCTAATTTTTGAAGTGTGGTCAGCTTTTTTGAATGCTAAAGTCACGTAGGGAAAAAAGTATTTTTGAAGCTGCCTCTGTATATTAACCATGAAATATCAGTGATTCGTTCAGGACTTTCTTTCAAAGTCATGCAGTGATCATTATCAGCACTGTCTACTTTCGTCCCTATTCATACTTTAGGGGTACATATTAAGAAAATAAGGAGCGATTCCAACCTACCAAAGTTTTTAGCTGCTTCCGATAGTTTTCCTGAGGATCGATTAAAGATTTGGTCAGACGATAGGTAGTAATCGATTAGGACACCTAATCGTTGTCCAAAATCGATTAGATTGCATTTAAAAATCAATAAAATAAAGATGACGCACCGAAAAATTTTACAGTGGTGTACCTATCTAATCCCACACGGCTAATGTTTCACATTAATTGAAAACAGTCAATAAAATATAGCTCATTATATAAAATATACATCTTATCAATGCCTGAGCATGGAGTCTCGTGAGCACAATAATTTTAATATTGATGCCATTTGCAAGATCGGGAATGTACGTTCTTTGCAATAAACAAGCAAAAATCACATATATAAATTCGAGTATTCCTATTCTTATTGACTAAGCGAACGTGAAAACTTATCATGAAAATCGCTTCAATTATTTTTTTCTGTGATCTTATTTCCGTATTAGTCCCTTTGGAATTAAATGGCTCCAAAATCTTGACCAGACGATATGACGTCTTTACATTGCTAAAACAGTATAATGTAAGTAATATAAAGTCTTGTAAATATTGTAATGTCTCTTAATTAAATTTATATTCGTATCTCGCGTCTTTTCACTTTCCTTCGCTAACGGTATTCATCATTTTTATTCTACTCACTGTTTATTTGTCTAAATACTCATTTTTCTTCTCCTTTTCTTTTTTCGTATTTACGACTTTTTTTACGCATTTTACGATACTCGCCGAATAGCCAGCCATCCGTGCTTAAAAGTTTTTTTTTTGCATTCGCTGTGATTGGATTGAGTTACACTCGTCAAAAATTTAGATCTAGGCTAGGAGGCAGTTTGGTATAGATAATTGCCGGGCAGCTTTATTGAACTAGAATTACCTTAATTATCAAAACGTAAAAAAATTAAAATAATTAAAAAATCATTATTAAAATAAATTTGAGAAAAATTAAATTAAAAAATCATATAACAAATTAAACAAGCACCAAAATTACTGATTAAATGCATCTTATTCTCATACTCAAGCATTTTTGCACGAAAGTTTTGATTTCCTTCCGTCTTTTACCACTGAACTTGCAATACTTTTCCCGTCAGAGCTTCCCCCTGCTATCTTTTAAGGATTGAGATGACCCTGATGTTCATCCTTAGAATGAGCCAGACCTTAGGGAATTCCATTTTGACAGGAATTTCACATTATCTTATCGGCGTAATTGGTCGAGCATAAGTACGGAAAAAATTCAACATGGGTATAAAGGAATTATTATTTTTTAAAAAATTTTTTACAGGGTAGGTAGGTAAAAAAACAACGGCGTGTTGGTCCTTATAACTTCTCAGATACTTTGACGAGTCGAAACATGGTCTGCTTTGCCTACGAGCTTATAACCCCTGCAGTAGCGTATAGAATCTTTAATTAGGTTGAAAGCTACTTTTTTCGAGTTTTTGCAGAATTCAATGCTTAAAAAAGCTATCTTTACAAAATTCTAACTCTTCAACAGAAGAAAGAAATTGGACGCAATTGAATTTATATGAAGGTAAAATGATTGTTTCACTTCTCGTTATATTTTCATCTTGATTAGTTCAGTCCTCGCGTGGAACCATCGCATTTTTATTATAGGTTGCTTCATTCATAATTAACTTTTTTCAATTTGCAAGCGGTTGCCAAAAAATGAAAGTTTGCATCATAGCTTGATTTACAGTAACCTAAAAGGTCGTGAAGCATGTAAGTAAGTGATAGCTAAATAAAGGTGCTCTTGGATAGGATGATTTATATTCCACTAATACATTTCGTTGTAAACCTGAAGAAAAAAATATAAAAAAGATATCTCACAAATGATCATATTGTGCTATCTTCTGGACAACGATAATTACTAATATATCATTTTAATGCAGACAAGATAAACTTTCTCCGAACGCAAACTGCATTTCATTTGCATTCGTCGTTAAGGATGCGCAAGGTTCGGTAGGCGATTCAATTTTTGTTTGACCTCACCCTGTTGGTCATTCTCGGACCAAATTTCTGTCGATTATCTTGAAATTTTACCCGTGATGAATCGAACAAAAAACATTATTCTTAGATTTTTTATGATCTTAGGCGCGCGTAACGCCTGTTTAATCTACTAAAATTTTCGTGAAATTGAATGGAAAAAGAGTTGTGGAGAAAAACTCACTAAATGGTAAGTATTTGCTTCCATTGCACTTCAGAACAACCGCTCCGCCTTCTATGCGTATTTCTTTATCGACAACATCGCACGGGCCATCGATTTTGGTATTAATGGTCGCATTTTTCTCGCTTAACCCGACAACGAGCATTATATTAAGTGAAATGACGATTAATTTGACGAATCGCTTCATTTCGAGACGAAAAAGCAGCAAAAATCTGTTACTGGATGAAAATATATTCTGATGTATCAGCAATTACGGAGTGAATAACAGTGATTAGAAAATGTTAGACGATATTTATAGCCGAAGTTGTAGCTCATTTTCGCGATATGCAAATTAAGAGGACAAAGACACGGAAGTTAGCAAGCGCGATCGAATAATTTTAAAACGGTTTTTTCTTAAGAACAATTTTTTTCATCAAATAAGCCGTCTTAAATCCGACTGTTTACCGAAGCCGTCTTGTGATAATTTAGCCCAGACTAGCCCTGTATTTGCCTCCGTTCTTTTTTATTGTTTGCTAACCCAGCAGTCCTTGTATGTACATTCCGTTCTAACTAAAGCTGAAAATAATGTTTTACTATTCCTTACATATATCTCAAATCGCGTTCATTTCATCGCTTCTTAGCTAGTTTTATTAGTGATACAGGACTACGATGAAAAAACCGTAAAAGTTCAGTTGTCTATGCCTATACTTGTTTTCACGTACATACGAACCTTGATAAAATACCTAATTGCAGTGAATACCAGCGATTGTGTCCCCACCTGTTCGTGTGTCCCATGTGTTCGTGCGTCCCACCTGTTCGTGCGTCTCACGTGTTCGTGCGTCCCATGTGTTCGTGAATCCCACCTGTTCGTGCGTCCCACCTGTTCGAAAATCCCACCTGTTCGTGCGTCCCACCTGTTCGTGCGTCCCGACCTGTTCGTGCGTCCAACCTGTTCGTGCGTCCCATGTGTTCGAAAATCCAATCACTTCATGCGTCCGACCTGTTGAGTGAATGTTTTATGTCTCATCAAATACAATTTGGATAATTATTTTAAAAGAAAAGCACTCATGCCAGCTCAAATTTTTAGACCTTAAAAATCAACTTAACTTTAGTTCAGAAAAGTTTAGTCTCAATATTATCAGAATGGAGTAAGATCTGAGTATTTAACGTCCAAGATTTATTCAGAAAAAGTATTATGTTTGACGAAAAATCGTAGCTAGCCAATCAGATATACAACGTAGCGCAGATATCTTTGAATCTCAATCAATATATTTTATTCTTCCGAAACAACCAAAAATGATTTGGCGTTGTTCGGCTTTCACATTTTAGCAGAGTCAAACTGCCATGTACAGTTAGCATGAAAATTGCTTCCCCAAAATCATGAGCCATATTTAGAGACGCAACCTAACCTTACGGATGAATAGAACTGCAACAGTAGTACTTACGCCTTCACTGCGTTAATTGAATGTTTGTTTGTTTGTTTATGTATGTTAATAGAGTACATATTACACAACTCTCTTACTTACGATAGTAGACTAAACAATATACCAATCTGGGAGAGTAAATAAGGGATTCGTGCGTTTTTTCAATTACATTTCATGGCACAAGAGGACGATTCAAACGCAAAGTTTGCATTTTTCATTAACAAAGATCTTAGGTTAATTTTTCGAATTAGCTGGACCCGTGAAGACTGGGACATTCGGAGAAGTGGTACGCATGATGAGGTGGAAGATTTCTTCACGAATATATTATTATTGTATAATATTTTTCGAACATATAGGACGCACGAACAGGTGAAACGCACGAACAGGTGGGACGCGCGAAAAGATAGGACGCTCGAACAGGTGGGACGCACGAACAGGTGGGACGTTCGAACAGGTGGGACACACGAACAGGTGGGATTCTCTAGAGTATTTATTTTTCATGTTATACCATTTGGCGAACACATGGGACGCACGAACAGGTGGGACGCACGAACAGGTGGGACGCACGAACAAGTGAGACGCGCGAACAACTGGGACTATACCATACCAGCATATGATCAATATTTTATGTTAAGACTTTTATTATCCACTTCTTTGCTTGATGATCTGCAATCACTAGCCTTCATTTCCTCATCAAGTTAAAAATATGCATCAGATTCTTTTAAGTTCAACCTTACTTTTATATCTAGTACTCGTACATCTTCGTTCCTTGATTCACCGACTGAGTTGCTCATGTAATTCGCCTCATTATCTTTTCAGATTATTCACTTGAAAGTAAGAATGCCAGATAAACAGACGGATCTAGGCACAGTGTACAACTCAAACAACCTCATTTCTGTATTAGGACGAGTCCCCTAGCCTTTTCAGTAGCACTTACCTCGAAGGATGCATTGAAAATGATATAGCAACGTGAAATTATAACATAATTAGATATGTACTAGCAAAGAAAAATGCTACGATGGAACAAAAAAGGGAATATACTTGGGATTGTTAATTATCGAGGATGTAAAAGGAGGGGACTAGGAAAAATCTCTATATGTTATATGCCAAAAATCGCAAAATATGTTAAAAACCAGACTTTCTCTAAACAATGCAAAAAATCGAAGTATATTCTGCGGCCTCCCAATAGAAATAAACTATTTACCAAAAAATTGATTGAAAAAATCAGCGAATTAGCAATGCAGTAGCTAAGCGAATTGAATGAAATAGTACATATCGATGCATTCAAGACAATCGATGATATTGTTGGTTCAAAGCAGTAGGAAACACGGAAGCTGACGTGCAACCGACCTTATGTAGATACTCTTTTACACATGTCTACAACAATTGTTTACTAAACTTTTACATTTTTCAAAGGCCGCAGAATATACTTCGATTTTTTGCATTGTTTAGAGAAAGTCTGGTTTTTAACATATTTTGCGATTTTTGGCATATAACTTAGGGAGATTTTTCCTAGTCCCCTCCTTTTACATCCTCAATAATTCACAATCCCAAGTATATTCCTCTTTTTTGTTCCATCGAGCATTTTTCTTTGCTAGTACCCTACTTTTAATTAGCAAGATTCGGAAATACAATACTAGATTTCATTTACTGTGCGGTTCTTCTAATAATTGAATGGTTTAAACTTTACAAAGCTACTAGGTGTAGAAGAAACAAACATTCTGATTAGTAATTCTTATGTTACGTAGAACATAAACATTAGGTTTAAACCACTTTGCAATACTGCTGAGTGTATGCAAAAGCGCCCAACTGACGTCCTATATTTCATTCCCTGTAAATTTTTAGATCTCAGGAAAACATTTCGGTTTTCGCAATACTCTAGAACAAAGGCTAACATGCAGTGTTAACTTTACACAGCCGCATAGTGTAAAGAGAATTTTATCCGATTTGTAAATCTGATGTTACTCGGATATTATTACCAACATTTACGATAAAATTGCATGTCTACAATGGTCTGAGGACAAATAAACAATGAGTGTAAACTACTTTACATCAGTGTTGGATGTAAACAAACGCGCCTACGTGACGTCTCACATTTGATTCTTTTAAAATTTCTAGACTCCAGAAAAAATTAGGTTTCAGGAATGCTCAAAAACGAAGATGGATACATATGTATTGTAAACTTCATGTAAACCCTAGTGTAAAGAAGATTTTGGTCAGATTCGTAATTTTGATATATTTCCGATATTACGATTAATATTTATGAAAAAATTATAGTCTCCATAATGTTCTATGGGCAAACTAACAATAGGTGTAAACCACTTTACAACACTGTAGAGTGTAAACATATGCGCCAGACTGGCATATCAAATTTGGTTCCTGGTCCATTTCTTGACTTGATAATCGTGTCCCTGACTCATAACCGGAGAAGCAGGCAGAAAAAAACAAGACAGAAACGCAGTTTAAACACCAAATTTTTAGCTTTACACTCGATAAATATTAATGTATAGACAATTTGCTTTGACATGCACCCAATATAAAGCACTTTATTTTTATTCTATTGGACGTATCTCGACTTCAGGATGGAGAAAGTAGCGAACAAAAAACGCAACAAAAACGTATTTTTCATCATTTAGAACACTATAAACTTCAAAATTCCGTACCAAACTCCCCATCGAGTTTAAAGAAATTCGGTGTGGTACAATTTGTAGCTTTCAAATCGTAGTACATTTCTGTGTGCCAAAATTCTCGTGCAAAAATTATTTGGTATGATTTATTAATCAAAATTCGGAAAAAACGTGTCTTTTCGCCCATCTTTTACCCCTGATTTTGAACTTTACACCCCCATTAATAACTCAATATTGCGTTTTTTTAAATACGGTTTGCTGCGATGTGTAGCCCCTGAGAGGCACTTCATTACTGCTGTATTCACTTTTCCCTGACTCATAAGCGGAAAAATTTGGCACAGAAATCTTAATTAAAATCCATTTTTTACACCATCTACTAGAGTGTAAACTTTAAACCCCAGGATTTAACTCATCATAGAGGGTAGAAGACTTTGCTTATATGCAGAATGTAGCCCTTTATCCGCTTTACATTTCTGTCAGAAAACATTTTAAAAAACTCATAACCGGAGTTAGTATCAGACATAAGCAGGTTGAAAACTCGACCAAAAAGTGCTTTTTCACCCCCAGATTTTCGCACTCTTTACACTGCCATTCGAGAACTAATGCGAATTTCGAAAAACAAAAAATGGTAATATGTAGAATTGATCCCTCTATAATACTATGCTGTTCAATTGATCGAGTCATCAATACTCAGTTGTCCACATGCCGCAGTAAAAAGGTCCCAAAATTTGTCCCTTGTTATAACGTTACACAAAAACTTTACACCTTCTTTACACTATCAGTTTTGAATTTCAAGAAAAACAAAAAAAACACGGACAGCCAATTTTTTTATTATCTTTCTTTTAAAAAAACCGCACCTTTTAGAAGTGTCCCGTTATAGCTGTAGGGGGTGCACAGGTGTTAGTGGTACCCAAGTATATTATAGGTACGCGCTAACGCGCTACCTAAGATGAGTGCTTTAGATACATATTATATACCCGCAAATGCAATAATTTAGGCGTTCTTTATATGCAATGATTACTTACCATGTTATAGAACTACTGAGATTAGCCCTGAAATTAAGGGCGTTCTACCCATATGCATTTACGTACAGGAGGGAATTCTGCGGGTCAACCCATGAATTTTTGCAGTGCGTGAAGAGCCATTCTAGGGGCCCACTGGAATATATCCACTACGCGTAGCTCATTCAGCAAAAGTTAACATGCAAAAAATAAATGCATAATAGCGTGTTTTAGTCTTTTAAATCACTTCTATTCAAAATCATTATAGGATTTTTTAATTAAAAATTAAGAATTTCGGCAAGTTTACGCCAAAAAGAAATTGAATTCCTTCAACATTTTTGACATTTTGTTAGTGGGAAGCACGATCCAGGTAACTAGAATCATGCCCTATTCCCCTAATACTGCGCACTAAAGCACATACATACACTCGGCCATCTAATCATTTGACGCATTTGTTTACCTTGACACGAGGCGTAGTACATTCTTAGACGAACCAAGGCAAAAACATAACTTTCAACCCCAGTGTGCAAACTTTACACTTCCTAAAGTGATCCAGTAATTCAATATTGAGTGTAAAAACCGCGCCTGAGTGAGATGTGTAAAGCTAAAGACGTGCTTACTTACTTTTCGCAATATAGTCGTACAAACTGATTCATAAATGGGAGAAGTTAGCAGGAAAAAATTGGAAAAACATATTTTCTCTGCTCGGATTCTGATCTTTACACATCCCAAATTAATTCATTCTTCTGTGTATAGAAGCGCGACTATAAAAAAGTCTGTTTCATTTAACTTTGCTGCTTTCTTTCGAATTTAATCCGCATCAATCAGGCTACAAAAGTGGTTTAAACTTTTGATGCAGTATTGCCGTTTGATAATAGGAAGTGTCTCAGCATAACTCGGTATTCTGTGGAAACTCATAAGTATACTGTTAGTTTGAGCCACTTTTGTGAGCAATTTTAATTTTTTCAAAAACTTCGATAACTTAAATGAAACGGGTTATAAATGCAATGTGTAAGCCTTCAGACGTATTTCATTTTTAGAACAAGACCAATTTATAACCGAAGAAGTTGACAGCCAAAGACGCGGCAAAAATGTGATTTTAAACTCCTCCCAAAATTCAAACTTTTAACATCTAAAACTAATTCACTATTGAGTTTAAACGAATGTGGTCAAATTTCATGTATAATCCTTGAAACTAGTGCACTTATGATAAAGAGATTTTGTCCCAAATGATAACTGCAGATGTTAAAAAACGAAAAGAGGCAAAAAATGACCAAAATGTGCTTTCCACTCTCATATCTTTACTTGGGATAATTTTTTACTTCCTTATTTACTTTTTTACTAATCTTTACTTTCCACACTTTACAACCTGTGCGAATTTCAAAAATAAAAAGGTTTATACCAGAGCTGTTCAAGTTCTACAATCTCATAAGCATTTGCATAAAGTGGTCTACTAGTTTTGACGAGAAAAGTCAAAAATCACTTTATGTTATAAGGTTGAACGAGGACTTACACACTCAACACTTGCGCCAGGCTAAGTGTAAAAAAAGCGTGTGCAGCGAATTTTTTCAAAATCCATTGCTAAAATACCGAACCTCCCTGATGTGTGCCCTTATAATTGGGGCTCGTACGTTGGCAATATCCAAATGCGTTCATACCTAGTACCAGGAAGTGCGATTGCCCTACCTAAGACAAACACTAAAAAAGGTCACAGTAGCGGACTTGGGATTTTCGTCAAGACAGCTTTACCCCAATTTTTTCCAAAAACAGTCTGAAATAGGTCGAAAAGTTTGCCCTACGTGTGAAACAGCGTTTTTTCGGCGTTTTAAGTTGTATAATTTAATATGAAATAGCTTTGAATATTTTTTCGAAAAATTTTGAAATAATCGACAATTTTTCTGCGAGAAATCTATTGTATGTCTTCAAGTTCAATGAAAATCCGGCGGGAAGCGTCCGGAATTTGAAAATTTAGGCGGAGGACTTCCAGAAGCTCGAATCCTCGATTTCCTGTGCAGTGGCGGATCTAGGATTTTCCAAAGGGGGGGCGATAACCCTAAGGAGAGTTGGGCGGAACCCTGACTTGGGCGAAAAAATTAGCCCTCAAAAATTCTTAATTTTGCGCACTATTTTCAGCCAATAGGGGGCGGGCACCTTTTGCTCCCCTATATCCGCCCCTGTTCATGGCCGTATCTCTAGCATTTGGCGCATAGCGTTAAAAAGTTTTGAAAGTTATGCTTAAAAACAGAAGAATAAATTATAAAATAGCCGTCTTTTGCCCCTGAAATCTTTTTCAAAATTATTCCTTGAGCGAAATTACGGCTTTTAGGCCGCCAAAAAAGTAAATTAATTGTATTAATACGTATTCTTCGACGCGCAGCGCCCGCAAAATTCGAGAAATTATGACCAACTGCAACAAAAATCTCTGCAACTTACATGTCCGTTCTTTATCTCGCCAACTGTTTTGGGCCTGTAGGGACAACCGCCCCCTCCTTGTGCCCTTAAATCCCCCATTTCAAAATACTTACTTTATTACAAGCGTATATTGATGGAATATAAATTTACAGAAAAATATTCAAAAAAATCACAAGAAAAAGGATAAAATGCGATTTTAGTAAATAGCATTTAACGAAAGAAATTAATATAAACCAAAGCAAATGAATAAAGTCGATAAAGCAATTTTTCTGGAATCAAATAGATATTTATCTAAAACTCAAAATTTTGAAATCTAAGCTAGAATTTCAAAATTACTGCTGGACAGCGCAAAACTGTTTGGCACTGCCTATGCCCTCTGCATTGCTTGTTGTTACAGTCAACAATTTTAGGAACCAAGTATTTAGGTTATACTTCACAATTTAACCTGTCAAGGCAAGAAGGACTGATGTGGAAAAAGGGTAAATGGCCAGACACGCTGAGTCTCACAGGGGTTAGGTTAGCGTTGGCAAAACGTTAATGAGAACGAAAGAAGGAACGATCGTTCTCGTTCCCGTTATCGTTAACAAAACGAGAACGATAATGTTTTTGGAACGATTTGATTTACCATTAACACAACAATTAATGAGCATCTTCAACGAGTACGGGAACAATAAAGTCTTCGGAACGGCTTCGTTTATCGTTAATGGAACGATAATTGATCATCGTTAAATAGAACAAGATCGATAATGTTTTAGGGACGCTTTGAATCTTCGTTAACAGAACGATAATTGGTCGTCGTTAAGGAGAACGAAAACAAAAAAGCTCTTCGGACGGTCTTGATAATCGATCCAAATGATCTTTAAGTCAGTTATTTCATAGGATAAAAGTTGCACACGTAATTACTGTATGTTTGTTTTTGTGAATTTTTCAAATGCGTTTACTTTACGCATGCATCTCATTCCTGCTCTTTTGCATTGTTTATCATACTCGATTAGTCGATCCTTTTTTAAATGTAATCTGTCTGCGATTCAGTCTTTCGCAACTTCATTGGTTAATCAAGGGATTTAGTAATAGTTTTCATGGAGGACGATAATATGGATATATGTAGTGAGTCGACAGAGCTAAGCAGAGATTCTGTATCGGAAGCTGATATCATAAGTCGAGATGAAGCGGTAGATAGCGGTCATACGCTCGATATAGAAAGCCCAAAGAAGGAATCACGCCCGAAAAAATGGAGGATAGTGCTGGACAAAATACATTAGTTTATCATGTAGGTACCTATATAGGTAACTGGTTTCATTTTGTTTGGAATCGTACCTACATAATGACTCCAAAATTGGAAAAGGAGGTCCGTTCAATGCGTGGAATATTAGGGGGCGGCGGGTGTCAGCTTCACCTTTTTCTGGAAGTGCGTAAAATGGCCGTAAAATGGCCGAAAAATGGACGAAATGGATACATACATTTTTGAACATTTTAAACTGACCATGCTGTAGGATTTCTTTCCATCTTCAAAAATGGCCTATTTTTAGATATTTTTAACCAAAATTTCCATTTTCGAGTTTACCAAGCCTCAGCTAGGTGAAGGATGAAAGGACAACCGACCTTGGCATAGGCGTAGCGAGGATTTTCCCCAGGGGAGAGTCCGAAATTTTGAAGTCAAATATCTCAAGAATCATCAGAAGATGGGCAAAAATGAAAGCAGTTTTTAGCGTCTCTCAGCGAGCTCTATAAAATTCTGATGAAAAGTTTTGGAGAAATTAAAAATTTTTCACTTTACTATATATAATAATTTTTCGATGAGTCTATCGTTCAAACTATACCTATATATAACTGATTTCGCATCACTCGATGCATTATTGATCGGAAAATTGGATAATTTCGACAATATGCGTAGCCTTGATTTTATCCAGGGCAGCAAGCTCTATCGATTCAAACCATACATGTACCAGGGGTTATAGGGGATCCCCGCCTGAAATTGGTCGGGAACCTCTCCCTAAAAATGGCCGGTAACCCCCTCCCAAAATTTCGAGCTTTACATGTCTGATTGAAACTGAAAACAGGGACATACCCATATTCAGCCTAGCTAGGGACCAACCAACCTTCGAGAGCCCGAAGATGGACGGGCTGAAGCTTTGGCTATTCCCAAGAATGATGAATGGAGTTCAGGTTCGCGGGGCCCGAGCGGAGCCCCGGAGAATTTTTAAATTTTAGGTCTTTTTACAACGTCAGGTTATGCTAAAAAATAAAGGATTTCAAGTCAATCTAACTATTTCTAAAATGTATTTCATTTTTTCAATATTAGAATTATTAGATCACGAATTTAATTTTTTAACCCAAATCAAGATGTTTGTCGTTTTATTTTCTGGTACTCGCGTTTTGACATGTAAATTTGATATTTTTTAGAAAAATATCACGGTGCGAATTCTTTCTCCCCCACTGTCTCCGCCACTGTTAATTATCCTTTGTATAAGGAATATTCGAGGGCGCGAATGCTAAAAATGGAGGATTTTGAGTCAATCTAATTCTATTCCTAAGTTAAACTTAACTTTTTTAAATTAGAATTGACTACATCAACAATTTATGATTTTTTGGTGCCTATAGATAGAGCTAGCCGAGGAACGTTGAAAATGATAAAATGATATTTTTTCGCCATAGCACCATTTTTAAGACAAATGTTTGACTTTTAGAAAAATTTGCACCCCCAGAACTTTGGTACCGCCCATAAGTGGGCAACAACAAAATTTTGAGAAGGGGGATGCAAAATTTTTCAAGGTCAAAAAATGGTCTTAAAAGTGGTGCCGTGGCGAACAAAACACCATTTTTTAACGTTTCTCGTCGAGCTCTATCCATTGGCATCAAAAAATCGCTGAGAAAAAAATTTCAAAACTTGAATTTTAGAGGGTATTGTTGGGTTTTTTATATTCATGTTCGGTATTTTGCCTTCTGGGGGTGCATACCCCCCAACCCCCACGCCCACGTGTGATGCCGCCCACTTATAGCTTGCACTCCCTTTTAGCACGACCCTGCCCTCTCAATCTAGCCTGCCCACGCTGGTTTAAGAATTATCTAATAGCTAAATTGTTTTTTCGTGTTTCAAATAGATTGCAAACACTGTGTATTAACATTGATTTCAATGTGCTCTCCTATTGGAAGGGAAAAAAGCAGCTCTTCCGAAATTACATACAATTGCCATTTCGGTGCTTGTATTACCAACCACATCAATACCGTGTGAAAGAGTCTTTAGTCAGGCGGCTTTTATACTTGATAAGAAGCGCCACAATCTTAGTAGCAAACGTTTGGAAAGCAAAATTTTCTTCCGCGTGAATTCGGCATTTGCGTTTTAAAGAAGCTAATCCTATGCCTACCTAATTCTTACGCTTTTTTTATTCTTTTCGTTGTCTACATAACAGTAAACAATGCATCTAATGTCTGTGTGTGTGTATGTTTCACTTATATAAATTAACGGGAATAGAAAAGGTTTTAAGAACGAAAATGTTTTAGGAACGCTATCAATTATCGTTAACGGAACGATATGCAGCTGTCATTAACTAAGAAAATGTTTTAGGAACGCTATTAATTATCGTTAACGGAATGATATGCAGCTGTCGCTAACGAAAATAGGAGCAATATTAGTTTCGCAAAGAATTCAACTATCTTTAACGGAACGATAATTGAGTATCGTTAATGGGAACGGGAACGATAATTCTTTTTGGAACATTTTGTCAACACTAGGTTAGGTCTACCCTTCAGAGCAGTGCAGTAAACACGGGCGTAGGTACTTTAGCTCATCCTAAGAGCGAATTCGCAGCAGCAGCGTTCTCAGGGTAGGCCAACGTATACAACATTGTGTCTTGTAAAATTCGTTTCAGATGGCTTTTAGTCTGCAAATTAGCCAGAAACCTGCTAATTGTTTGCAGTAGCATCCCTGTGCTTCTGCAACAATTCTGATCCTTTATATGTAATCATGTAAGTAATGTTTGAGTTCATAAAAGGTAAATTTCTGTAATATAAATTCCGCGTACTATTAGCTACTATAGATACCTACTGCTGTCTATTAAAAAATAAGTCCAAAAAAGGAATATCCAATTTCGCTTGCGATCTCAAGGCAGCCAGCTAGCTGCTTGGCTACATTTTTAATCGTATTTTGTGCTACACCTACGTGTGAATACGAATTTGCGACATGTAACTAATAATCGAAATTTGGGTCATATGAATTGGCCCGACGAACCCCCAATCGTTATACTACACTCAGGCAAAGCATGAGTGCACCTCACTATTATGTATGCGAAATTCTACTTGGATCGGTTTCCCGGATCTTTTTCTCTGATCCACATGTGTAAGATAAGCGTTCACTCGGACTCTAGTCCTCTTTCGGCGCTAATATTAAATATAACTGGGAGACACTAGAACACCACTTTCATGGGTCCAGCTATAAAAAAGATCCATTTCAATTTGTTTAGTAGTACCCTTCTGCTACACTCCTTCCTTACTAGAAGAAGCCTGAACGCAGACAACTCGGGAATTTTAACTCGGAGATCTTTAACTGGATGGGGCACCTCATACATTCGTTCTAACATGAGCGAAATTGTCCCCACACCGGTCGATTTCTCCTATTCTCCGCTCTACTCGGCATGTGTAAGATAAGCATCCCCTTGGTCTATTGTTCACTTTTTGCACTTGGAAGGCAAATGAACATTATGCTCACGGATTTAACTTTGAAAGGCCTATTTCAATTCGTCTAGTCATCCGACTGCTCACTTCTTACCATAAAGGAAAAGCAAGAGCGCAGCACAAATTGTTGGAGACAAAGTTGGGACAAATTTTCCACAAACCGGAAATTTACCAGTAATATAGAGGCAGCGTCAAATATCTGCTATTGTTCTTAAGCATATTGATGTTACGAGCAAACGAAAATCAGAGCCCAGTTCCAATTTGTTGAGGCTGAAGCCTCAATGCTTAAACATAAACAGTATGGTTTTGGCTTACGCCGGCTTCCATAAACGCAGACTCACACCATGCTTAAACCAACGACAATTTTGGAACATATGACATCAAAATTGAATACTTTGTGCAGATTTGAGAAAAATCAAAATCGGATTAGGCGCGTTTTTTTTGCATTCTGGAAAGTCTTTTGAATTTCGGTCAGGGTTGATAAAATTAAAAACCATTATTATGCAGGTTTGTTAGGCTCAGAGAAGTCTTTCGGGTTTTGGTGAAGGTTCTTGAAATTCAGAAATGATTCTGGCGGTCTTTTGGATTTCTGGCCAGTTTTTGAAATTAACATGATGGTTTAAATAAATTTTAGGATAAAGATTTTTAGTAGTGTGACGTGTCTCCCTGGGGACAGTGTTGCGAGGGATAGCCTATGCTTAAGCATAGGCGAGCGAGCCTAGACATGCTACCTGGAGGTAGGGTCAGGTAGCAAAGCTTTAGCATAGGCAATGATGAAGGATAGATAAGCTAGCCTGAACGTGCCCGTGAGCCTAAGTAGTCTCTGAGTAGGGTGCCCATAAGCCTAAAGGGGCAATCCTTAGGGAGGGTGTCCGCAAGCCTAAGGGAGGGGAGCAGTGTAAACTTAATTAATCCTTTTACTGATTTTTCTGGAA
Source organism: Mermis nigrescens (assembly GCA_036768485.1). Taxonomy (NCBI): domain Eukaryota; kingdom Metazoa; phylum Nematoda; class Enoplea; order Mermithida; family Mermithidae; genus Mermis; species Mermis nigrescens. Next base: position 180,503 of record JAVLUZ010000779.1, read on the forward strand.
GCTGCGTCAGAATTGATTTAAATTCAAGACCTGTTGTACGGTCAGGCAACGAGTAGGAATGCAACGGGCTTAAGTCACTTGGTGGCGAACTAGGACCTAACCTTTTTATAAGACCAAATTATTCCGAGTACAAAACGAATTTTTCCCCTGTATAAACTCGGTTTTTGTAAAATTTTCTATTCCAGTCTCCTAAAATGCAAATTTGTGATATTATTGCTAGAGCCAATTGTGGCTGTACTTTATTTCGACTAGCAAAGGGAGCGCTTCACCGTCCCAAGACGGATATGTGCCGATATGATAACCAATATAAAATTCATATGTCTTATTTGTTATTGTCTTAATGTAATCTTCTTGTTCTCATTTGCTCCTTTCGCATTTTACTGCTTCTCTCCCTTACTCTGTGATATCCATTATTTAGAACCTCTCAGTCTTACATTAAATGTCGAAATATCGTTAAGGAACACTATTTAGGAATTATCAACTTCTCTAAGGTTGCATTTGCTCTTCAGATTAAATTAGTTATAAGTTATTATGTTGTATATTGTAAATTGTAAATAAATAAAACAATAAATAAAATTGTAAATCACTATAATCATAAATCACCATCAACAAATGCTTAAAACTCCATGTAAAATTAGCTGTTTGAATACGAGTCAAGATATATAAAATAGAATTTAACAATTTCAAAAGCCATGCATTTGCTGCTTCCGGCTTGTTTACATTAAATCGCACACACGTTGATTTAAATTATATGAAAGACTCTTTATATTTTGATTTCTTGCTTTGCTGAAAGCTCGTCCTCAATAAGAAATCGTGGTTTCCGAAACCTCCCATAATTTCCTGTTTACCCGTCTCTTACGTGTCTCACAGGGCCATATCGTGAATTTTAAATAGTCAATTAAAAATCAGAGGTCCAATATACCCCAATAGCCAAATTTGGGAAGTATTATCCAAGCTGTGCTTCGGCAGAAAGACTGAAATCTTAAATTTTATGTTATGGATAGTGTATGTTTGTGCTCATATATTTCATAAACCAATCCATCAATTTTTTTCAAAATTTACAGTAAGGTGAAGCGGGATATTACATAGAATATTTTTAATTCAAATAAAATTTATCTGCTGCGATTTGAGATATAAAGAAAAATGGAATCTTGAGAAACGTTTTTCTTACGGACGTTTTGTCAATTTGAAGTGCGGTGCAGTAGTTTACACCACTTGATAGCGCATTAAAAGATGCTTCAGAGTAGCATAAAACATTTGCCCCGTGGCAATAAGAGATGTTGTGAGAGCTGATCAAACATTTTATAGTAATCCGTCGTTTCCGGGTTTCATATTTCCGATCAAGCCATTTTGATCAAAACTTCAGAATCAAAGGCCCGCTTTATCCATTGAGTCAAAATATGAAATAGTACGTTTGAACTGTGAACCTTTCAGCTATACAATGATTAAGTATAGTACGCGCGGATGCTTATTCGCAAAGCGCCGAATTAGGGGTCATCATACTACTACACATTAAAGCACGCTACACATTAAAGTATAGGCGCAAACCGCCGGCCTATTCAACTTTTGTGTGCATTTTTTCGCACTAAATAAACATTCATTTAATGCTATATGCCTCTGTATCCATTTACTCAATTTGTGATAAAGTAGGCTGCACTATGATAAATCTACAGATGCACAGGACTTTAATGAATCGACATCAAAAAGAGTCGCCAGCGAATATTGGTGGCATTTTTTACTTCTTCGGTTTAAATCAACACTCAGATATGAGTCCCGAAAAATTTTTCTAATAGAAATGTACTAGGACTCAAGGGCTGCTTTCCACTTACCTGCAAAGTTTTATACACTTAACCCGGAGTTAGATCCAGGGTATTAAACTTTACAATCTACTGGATGGTATAAAAAGACAGGTTTGTCTAAAATTTTTACGCAAACTTCTCCCTTTGAGAGGGTTTGTAAAGTACGTTTAAGCCTGCTCGTTCCCGTGAACTAGGACGGCGTCCTAGCCAATCATTTTTTATGACTACAAAAGTTTGTCTAGTCTCATTTTAGCCCTAGTTACATCATTTGAAATGCTCAAGCTAGTAATCAAAATTATATATACTAAAGAATTGTGCATATTCTCATGATTATCACGTAAAGACTTAAATTACAAAAAAGGTTTTGGTCAATGATGACTTCAAGATTAGTGAGCTTCTAATTTTTAATCAGGTACTACTGTCCTATACTGATATTTGAGTCAGCTAAAATATACTATTTATATTTATTTTATGCATGATCACCTCATGCATATGTTAAGGTATAGTAGCAGTTTTTTAGTTATACCTTCTTACAAAGATAATTTAGCGAAAAATGACAAACGTGTTCAGAAAGAGCTTAAAAAATCGCACAAAATGAGACTAATATTTGCTATGTTGAGTGAGACTAATTACATTTTAACCTGGCAAGGACGACGGCGTCGCAACCTTTGACTTCAAAAAAACACATGGGAACGTGAGGTTTTTAAGGGCTACTAGTCGAAGCAAACCGCGTTTTAAACACTCAGGATTGAGTAATTTCTGGAGGCAGTAGCAACTTTTCCAAAAACAGTCAAAAATAGGTCCAAAAAATTTGCCCCTAAGGCACGAAACAGCGTTTTTTCGCTATTTTGCATTGAATACTTTATTATTATTATTATTATTATTATTATTATTATTATTATTATTATTATTATTTATTATTATTATTATTATTATTATTATTATTATTATTATTATTATTATTATTATTATTATTATTTTTATTATTATTATTATTATTATTATTATTATTAATATTATTATTATTATTATTATTATTATTATTATTATTATTATTATTATTATTATTATTATTAATATTATTATTCTTATCATTATTATTATTATTATTATTATTATTATTATTATTATTATTATTATTATTATTAATATTATTATTATTATCAATTTTTTATCATTATCATTATTACCATTATTATTTTTATTATTTTTTATTATTATTATTATTTATAATATATTAATAATATTAATAATAATAATATTAATAATAATAATTATTATTATTATTATTATTATTATTATTATTAATATTATTATAATAATTATTATTATTATTAGTATTATTATTATCATTAGCATTTTTAATTTTAATAATATTAGTGAACAATTGCTGTTATCGAAGAAACTGTCGATTTTTGGTTCATTATTGGTAATATAAAAAATTATTATTTAAAAACAAAAAATAGGATTGTTGATATTAATACTAGCAGAGGAAATGCTCCGATGGAACAAAAAAAGGTAGAATATACTTGAAACAGAGAATTATCATGGACGTAAAAGGTGGGGACTAGAAAAAGCTCCTATCTACAAATGTCGCAAAATTTGCTAAAACTCAAAAATTTCCTAAACAAAGAAAAATGAAAGTAAGTAAATCAAAGAAAAAACCTACCTGTGCCTAAAACTGCAAGATCTGCTAAAAATCAGATTTTTTCTAAGCAACGCAAAATCGAAGTATATTCTGCGGCCTGCAGAAGAAAGCAGCATCCCGTCGAACAAGATAAAACATTGGGCTAGATAACTGAACCACTCACTCTGCAAAAGCAGATATCGCCATAGCTGAGCAGCGCCATGTTGCAATATTTTTCTGGGTAAAAAAATAGTAATTATGGTATGTTGGAAAAACGGCAATTTTAGACGTTTCTGATAGAACACTGGTGCATGCTCCTAACCTCCCATGCCTAATGGTTATCAGTTTACATGGGCAGGAATGAAATCCGGGTGGTCTGGTGGGATTAAAGGCCAGAAGAGTACTGAATGGACACATGCTTTATATAGAAATCACAGTCTTTCGTTGCGGTATCGCAAATAATCAAAGGATATAACTTTTTGTAATATTTATCTAGCCACAATATCGAATAAATTAACGTTGCAAGTGATTAGCAAAAACGCAGATTTGAGATTTATTTTATAAGCTTTATATTAAGCATTGGACACCATACCTAGACGTAGGGGGTTTAGGAGAGTATGCACCCCAAAGCAAAATACCCAACAAGAAAACGCAAATACCAGAATTCAATTTTTTAAATCTTTCTGCTCTTTTTGGGGTTTTTTGGTAGGTACCAATAGATAGAGCTCGACAAGAAACGTTCAAAAATGGTGTTTTCTTCGCCATAGCACTATTTTTAAGACCAATATTCCAATTTGAAAACCCCCAGAATTTTGGAACCACCCACTGTATGGTGGACAATATGAGAAGGTTCACCTATTTCTTTCAGAGGCCGCAGAATATACTTCGATTTTTGCAATGCTTAGAAAAAGTCTGATTTTTAGCAGATCTTGCAGTTTTAGGCACAGGTAGGTTTTTTCTTTGATTTACTTACTTTCATTTTTTTCTTTGTTTAGGAAATTTTTGAGGTTTTAGCTTAAATTTTGTGACATTTGTAGATAGGAGCTTTTTTCTAGTCCCCTCTTTTTACGTCCTTGATAATTCTCTTGTTTCAAGTATATTCTACCTTTTTTGTTCCATCGGAGCATTTTTCCTTGCTAGTACCCAACTTTTTGTTAGCAAAAAAGAGTAGTTATCCCTATCTTTGTCAGTGTTGTAGCGAATGTCATTAGGTATTGCTTCCATCTAAGCAATTTATACTTGCATTGTGTATGAATTCATTTTCCCGACTCCGCGCGTTTGCAATATTATTTAGCTGAAGTTCGAAGCAGCATTATCTTCTGTGCTCGGAAGCTGTTCCCTTATGGCTTCTGATCGTTGCTTACTTCGACCATGATGCAACTTAAACGAATAATCTCACGTTTTGTCATTTTACTTCTCGCTGACTCTATTTAATCCGATAAAGTTCATTGTAAACAAACGCGCCCAACTGGCATCTCTATACTTGATTTATTGTTTTTAGAATTTAAGAAAAATAGTTATGTTTTGCAAGGCTCTAGGTCAAAAGTTCATATGCAGTGTTTACTTACATACACAGAATGCGCAGAAGATTTTAGTCGGATACGTAAATCGATATTACGTGGATATTACAATCAACATTTATATATAATGACATCACGTCTCAACAATAGTCTGATGACAAATTAACATTAGGTGTAAAACAGTTTACAATACTGTTGTGTAAAAAATGTGTCTAACCGACTTCTCACACTTGATTCCTTAAAAATTTCTGGTCATAAGGAAAAAATTAGGTTTCCGCAAGGCTCTAAAACGAAGATTAATATGTAGTGTAAACGATATGTTAACACCTAGTGTAAAAAAGATTTCAGTCAGAATCGTAATTTTAATGTTGCTTCGATATTACGACCAACTTTAATGAAAATAGTAAGTCTCCATAATGGTAAGGATAAATTAACATTGGTTTAAACCACTTTACTGAACTGTTGAGTGTAAACATACGCGCCAAAATTGCTTATCGAATTTGGTTTCAGGTTCATTTACAGACTTGAGAATCATGTCCCTGACTCATAACCGGAGAAGCTGGCAGAAAGAAACAAGACAGAAACCTGTTCAAAGCACCCCATTCTTGACTTTACACTCGCTTAATATTGGTTTAGGCATACGCGATTCGCTATTACATACACTTCATATAAGGCACTTTATTTTTATTCCTATTAAACCTATCCTGACTTCTGAATGGAGAAATAGGCGAGCAAAACCCAAACAAAGACATATTTTCCATCATTCAGAACATTGCAAACTTTAAAAATCCGTACCGTATCCCCTATTGAGTGTAAAGAAATTCGGTTTGGTAGCAGTTTGTAGCTTTCGAGTCGTAGTACGTTTCTATGTGCAAAAATTCTGTTGCAAAAATTATTTGATATGATTTACCAATCCAAATTGGGTAAAAAACGTGTTTTTTTCGCCCATTTTTCACGTCTGATTTCGAACTTTACACCCCATACTCAATATTGCGTTTTTTTTGGAACGCGGTTTGCTGCGACGTGTAGCCCCTAGAAGCTGCTTTATTACTGTTATACTCATTTTAGTCCAACTCATAGGCGGAAAAAGCTGGCAGAGAATTCTTAGTTAAAATCTGTTTTTTACACCATCGACCAGAGTGTAAACTTTAAACCCCAGGACCTAACTCCCTATTGCGCCTAGAAAAGTCTGCTTGTAGGCAGATTGTAGCCCTTGATCCCCTCTACATTTCAGTCAGAAAAACATTTTTAAAAACTCATAACCGGAGTTAGTATGAGACATGGACAAGTTGAAAACTCGACCAAAACATGCTTTTTCACTCCCAGATTTTCGCACTCTTTACACTCCCATTCGAGAACTAATGCGAATTTCAATTCTGGAGCATCCCTTCCTCTACAAATCTGTGCCATAAATTTATTTGAGGAATCAATACTGAGTTGTCCACATGCCGCCTAAAAACCTCCCAAAATTGATCCTATGTTATGACGTTACCAAAAGCTTTACACCTTCTTTACACAGCCAGTTTTGAGTTTCAAGAAAAACGAAAAAACACGGGCAGCGAATTTTTTTATTATCTTTCTTTCAAAAAAACCGCATCTTCCAGAATTGTCCCGTTATAGCTGTAGGGGGTTCACAGGTGTTAGGGTACCTGAGTATATTATAGGTACGCGCTAACGCGCTACCTATGATAATGCTAATGGATGTCACGGCATCGGGCCTTAAGCGCGTCATCAAAGCAGCTGAACAACGTCTCATATGGGCCAGCGATGACTTTGGATCCGGATTAGTGCATGTGTTGAATCCAAAAGATAAAGAGTGTCGTGCTTTTTAGGCTACATTGAACAGCTTCTATTCTGGCTCCGAATGAGCAAGGAATATGCTCAGAGGAAATCTCTGACATCTAATGCGGTTTAGTTTTCGATTGCAAATCAACTCAGCCGCAACCATTTTGTGAGATCCTACAGAAGCTTTTGGCGACGATTGACAATTAATCGACCGATTCTTGCAAATATCGGCTCCAGCAATACCCTCATACTGGCCTAATGCAACGGCAAAAGCTGTCGCTAAAATTGAAGCAAAATGGCTCAGAATTCTTTTAATGTTTATTTATTATGCTCATCAGAGCACACCGGCTGTCAAAAATGAGTTTTTGGAAGAAGCGCTTGATGAGCTTTAGATTTTGGAAAATGCAGAATTGGAACGCACCGAAATGGTAGTCAGCGATGCTGTAAAAGCTCTCGCTGAAAGTGTTAATGATACTGAGGTTGATTTGTGCTTGGATTTTGGCGGCAGCAACGATATCGACAATGGTCAAAGACTTGCAGTGCTGTTGTTGCACGTTTTGGCGATTTGGTTTTCAGTATGCGCTGCACAAGGACAATAGAATGACCATTCCGCGACGCATTTTGTGAGAGTGTCTTCTATGCGCATTTGAGCTGATGTCCATAATGAAAGCTCAGATGAAGACGTAAAACACGTGGTTTTTGAAGAAACTGACAAAACCAATAGAAAGAGCTTGATTGGTTCTGCGAACCGGCTTACGAATTCCAAAGAAACCGTTATTTGTCATCTAATTCTAAAATTTCCTAGGCCGTTCGTAACGTCGACGATGATCATTCGGAAATCTCGTGTTGATGGCCCTACCTGCATTTCGGGTAAGTTAATGCGATGAATTAAAAAATAAAAAGTCTGCTGAAAATGCTAAAAAACGATTTTGGAAGATACAAATCTTTGTAAGAATAGGAATGGCTCATGAAAAATTAAAAACTGTAGATTTAGCTCCTATGTTTTGCATTGGACAGTACTTGCTCTAGATGAAAAAACACTTTCAAGCATTTTAAATTTGATGAACTGGTAATATAAAATTATGAAACTGATGCATATGATCATAGGTGGGCAGCACCAAAACTATGGGGGAGGAGGGGGTGAAATAATTTCTGAGGTGGGGGTGTGAAAAAAGTTTTCAAAGGTAAAAAATGGTCTTTAAAGTGGTCGTATGGCGGAAAAATCACCATTTGTCGATTTTTCTCATTTAGCACTATCCAATAGCATCAAAAAATCGATAAAAAAGCAAAAAATTCAAAATTTGAAATCTGGGGGTATTTTGATTTCTGGTGGTGGGGTATTTCAACTTCTGAAGGGGTGCATACCCCCTAAACCCCCCTCCTTTCACGCCCACGTGTGAACACGATAGTCCTATTATGTACTTTGCTTAATAAAATCAGGAATTTAGGTTGATCAAGTCATGCACACGTAATGTACAAGAAAGTTGTGTTTATTCACTGACATCGGTCACGCCACATGCAAAAGACTATTAGACGACAAGTATTCGATTTAAATCGCTATACCTTCGCACAAGTTCAAGTAAAATAAAACTGAATATTGAACTATAATGGTTATGATCAGAGTTAGGATGGGAATCTCTCAGCTGAAGTCGGACGCTCCCCTGTCCCCCAAAAGCCAGAAATGTTTTGAGCCCACTCCCCAATTTTTGGAAAAAATTGATTTTTTTGCCGTTCCTGGGCTTTTTTGGTTAAACATTGATGACCATCCCTCTCCTCAAATTGGCCGGAACTCCCCAGATTTCTAACCCTTACGTGAATTAATATGATACTAGGTCGATGGAAAAGCATACAGCAACAAGCTCTTTTCAACGTTTTTTTAGCATTTAAACTTCTGTGGAGTCAGTTTTCCACACGAAGTACAGTTGTCTTAATAAGATGACATACATGCTAAATAGTCACTGAAATGATATTTTAGCGCGAGAAGGATTAAAAAATTTGGCATTATAAAGGCGTCGTGGAATTTTTTCCTTCCATTCTCCTCCCATTCACGTATGAACTAGGGTGCTGCTGATGTGAGCATGTTCAGTGATCATTTGAAAAGAAATAAATATGTCCGAGGCTTCACGCTAAACAACCATTATTGAATGCATTTTTTTGAATTTCACGAATTCTTTATTACTTTCTCTTCTAGAAAGCAAGGATATTAATTGTGGAAAATGCAAAAAATTACGCTTATAAGATGTTTGAGTATGCATGGTCTTTGAACCGAAGGGCGCCTTAAAAATTTTTTTCATTGCTCCCCGATTCAAACATGCGGGTGGGGGTTACTCAGAGAATCCGGCGGCTCGCTAAATGGAAGACGCCAGAATTGAATTTTCGGCATGATGTCTTGGCTTTATGTCATTTTAGACTACCTAGACTTGCAGAATACGGTCGCTATTCATGTTTGTTCCTGTTTTGAAGATGTGTTGTGCATTGACAGGTCCTGTCAATAAATATGATTACTTATAGTAATGAAAAATTTGGGACAAAATCAGCCCGGGGATCGAGCCTACATTGGGCGTTACAAAGAAGTGCATATCGGTACAAGAGGAACGTCATGTTTTTTCAAGCTCAGCCGGAAGAAGTGAATAAGGACTTCTTGAAGGATCATGGAATGACGACTGCAGAGTACGCAAATGTTTTTAATGAACACGTATCTGAGAAAGCGCCAGCTGGTTGCAGTTCAGTAGGCGGCGAATGGAAAAATTATTAGAAAGAGTTGCAAAAATATAACGACATAGAAAAGCGTACTAGGTAAAAATGACATATCAATACTTGTTATTTAATCTTGCAATACAGGGTGTACATATATGCGTACGCATGAGTATTACCACTGGCGGACTAAGAGGGTGCGGGGGAAGCGGCCGCGCCCTCTCGTCAAAAACATTTGGGCGCAATAAAAGAACAGATGTGTATTTTCAAATGATTCTAGCTATCCCCCTTGTCGTCAAAAAATATTTATGCGTAATGAAAAAGATATATGTACACTTTTTGATGATTTTAGCAACTTCTATGATGATTTTTCAAATTCGACCGGCGCAGAATTCATAAATGACATTCACTGACTCTTGGCGCTCAAAAAAAAGTTAAACTCAAGCCAATTGTAGTTTTTTTGTGAAGATCAAAGATTTTTTAGGTTTTACAATGATTTCTCCAGTGTTGATTTAGAACTTGTGACGATTTTTGGATTAATTTTTCAAGTTTTTTAAACTTCGGAAAATTTCGAAAGTTTATACTTTTCTTGTGCATCAGAAATAATTCTGCCCATCAAAAAACAATAAAAAACAGGTACAATAAGCCATATGAACGAATTTTCGGACAATGCTTGACACTTAAGAAAATTTTGGATTCCGTTCCCGCTTATCAGAAAATTTTGGATTCGCTCTAATAAATTACTCAGGGAAAAAAATTATGCTTTACATATTTCCAATAAACAATTGTTTGCACGCGTTTGATCGTCTCATCTAGCGTATTGGTATTCCGAAGTAATTGTGTTTAAATTAATAATAAATTAAATTAATAATAAATTTAAAGTAAAATTACTAATAAAATTAAAATTAATAATAAATTTCCGAAATAATTCAGTACGTACTACTTACCTACCAGTTTTGTTCGTTGTTATACGCTTTGCTATGCTATCTGTTTGGTGCCTGTTTTATTTATTTCGTAAGCTTTGGAAAATTTACATTAACAACAAAGGTGTTCTAAACGAACAAGTAGAACCATATCGAGTTAAGGGATATTCAGGACTGCGTTATGTCAGCGATTTTGCATAGATATTTTTATGCATTAATTGAAGTGGAAAATCTCTCAAACAAATGAAACAGACAACTTCTATAATACTTTCGTTTAAACTTTCTCCGTTCGTTCATATAAATGAACTAGGCATGACAGTCACTAAGCATAGGTGCACAGCTTGACCGATCTGAAAGGGGGTCAGCCTATCTAGGGGGTGTCAAATATTGAGCTATTTCGAACGAAATGACTCAAAAACTGGTATAAAAGCTAAAATAGCGTTAAAACTACGTTATTACACAATTTGTTATCTATTTGAAGCACTTTTGAAGAAAATTTTAAAATTTCATCAGTTTTTTGCCTCCACTTTGCCTCATTTTTCCCGAGAAGTTTTCCATTTTTACATTCTGGGCGGGGGTGTCAGGCAGGACCTCCAAATTTCCCACGTGCATGTCTGCTCACTACGCAATTGATTGCTGCACATATGCAAGACTGGGCATATAACAAGAGGGATACGGTCAATCCGTTCGCTCGAAGTCAAAGGTTCTCATGTCCTTTGTTATAGAGACCGCCTCCTTGACTTCTATTCAAAACACGCATTTCTTTAACCACTTTTATTTTTTTACCGTTTGTGGCTAAAATTTAGAGATTATTCACTTATCTATCACTAAAAAGGGCCAACTAATTATCAAAAATACCAAATTTACCAAAAATTAGAAAAATTATTAAACTCACCAAAACTACCAAAAATAACAAAATTACCGAAATTACCAAAATTACCGAAAATACCGAACCTACTAAAACTACCAAAAAATACCAAAATTAGCGAAATCACCAAAATTACCAAAAGTAATAAAAATATAAAACTTACCGAAATTACCTAAAATACCAATTTTACCAATGTACCAAAGTTACCGAAAATACCAAACAACCGTAAGATACGTATCCTAAATAGGGTACAACCTACCAGAGCTACCACAAATATCATGAGAACCTAAGTAATGTCGCATACCAAAACTGCCAAAACTACCAAAAATACCATGAAAACTAAAGAAACTTTGTTCCTATGCTTAACTGTTCAAGTAAGACTTCTAGGTTAGGCCGAGCAAACACTTAAAAAGAAGAATAAATGTGAGCGGAGTCAGTGTGCACTGGCATGATAAAAGATTATCATATTCCTAAAACAAAACAGTTTCATAATTCGCAACCAGGATCATGAAGACAGGCAATTCATTAGAGAAAACGGCATCTTATGTATTAACGAATAAGTCTTAGACGATTTCACACGTTCACACTTTCACTAGTCATCTACATATCTGCATCAAACTGCATTAGCATAAAACCAAATATGATAAAAACTAAACTAAAAACGACCAATGAGCCTCTCCTTCAGTTAATTGTGTCGCCTGTCTTTGATATCCCATCGTTTTAATGGAACTGAACTTAGTGATAAATCTATTATAGCAAATTTTTGCTTTGTTTTTGTTGTGTGTAATCGGAACTCTTTTTCGGGCTTGGCGATGAAAATCCGATTTCTGGCGTAATCAATATTAATGATAAATGTGACCCCTGATTATAAGGAAAAGAAAGTAGAAGACGAAATGGTCGGGCTAGAATGCAATGGCAGCAGCTTCATACTCTTCAGTACGCCGAAGTTTTCTAAAAATTTTGGCGTAAAAGCTCTAATGCTGCTTCTAAATTTGAACTATTTGAACAAAATCACGGCATAAATTGATGCTAGAAATTGTAAAGAAATACAAGGAAATACCGACGGAAAAATTACAAATTACTAGATTCCTGTATTCATAGATCTTTGTGAAGTAAAAACAAATGATGTAAATGAAATTAGCATCTGAAACAATGGCATCAATAAATTTCGAATTATATAAGCTTTGAATATTTTGTTTGAGATACACTTAGACATATAGCCAGTCTTAGTCAAAGGCGTGAGTAAACGTTTGTTAGCTAAAATATTCATCAGCACGGACATGAATGCTAAAATATCTTGACAACAATGCTAATCAACAGTTTCTGATTATTCCAGTGCGCTTCTTCAGCAAATCTTTGTTTACTTGCTTTTCTTTTGTCTCCGGATCTCATTTGTTTATTATAATGTGCGATTATAGGCCCGAAACACCTCCCCATCATACGTGGGCAGCACCAAAAATTAGGGGTAAGGGAAGCGCAAGTTTTTTTAGAGGTCAAAAAATAGTCTTAAAATTAATAGTATGACGTAAAACACCATTTTCAATGCTTCTTATCAAGCATTATCTACTGGTATTAAAACATTGCGAAAAAAACAAAAAAAAATGAATTCTGGTGGGTTTTCTGGTTTTTAGGGTTTTGGGGTCTTCGGCCCTCTGATAGAGGTGGACCCCTAGCCACCAGAACCCCTACCCTCCTCTCCCATCACGCCCACGTGTCCTCGCTTCGCGTACATCTCTGGTTTCTAAACTCCCCCCAAATTAGTTTAAATCACTTTCTCCCCCGAAATTATATTTTTTAGTTTATTTCACGTTTTTTTTTTGGTTTTTATTATTTGAACAAGTAGAGCATGATAAGAAAGGTCGCAAAATGTTGATTTTCGTCCCTAGCTTCAGTTTTTGGTATTTTTTCACCCTGGGATTCCTTGAAATCCTGAGTTTGGTGCTGCCATGTCTACAATCGTCATAATGCAATAAAAAAGAAGAATAATCAAAATTTCGATCGTCCACCTAAGTCTTAAATATGTCGGAATAATTTCAAGAATGAAACCGTGTTGGTTTCGGAGCTCGCTTAAGTGCGACGTTCGATTACCAATTATTGCCATACCAAATCGCCGATCCTTCCGAAAAAATCCAACGAAAACAGCTAGGTGATTCGGTAAATTTTGTATCACCTTGTGTTTCATCAGTTGATGTAAAATTTTAAATGGGCTTGAATGTATACTGTGAATTAATATTGAAAAATAAAATGAATATTGCGATAAAGTAGAAAATCAACTAAAATATATAAAGGATAAAACGTCTATATTGACTATAATACCGAGAAAATTCTCTTAAGCCTTTCAGAAAGGCAACCTAACAACAAATCAGGTTCAAGAATCTCAGTTTTAAATGAAAGGAGAGACATTGGGTTATAAAAATAGAAGTTTCAGCAGAAGAAACCCGTTTTATGCACTGTAATCGGGCAAAAAAGTGCAAAAATACATATTCAAAGTAATTTAATATCTCTTTTTACTCAATGATATATATTAATATTTTTTAAGACTCATACTGAAAAAACGAATTTTTTAAAAGCTTGTTGCTACAATTACTCACGTAATTGATAGTATTATTTTATAATTATTATGAGAGACTCTACGTAATTTATATCTTCTTCGAAAGATTTTAAGTTCAATATTGATCAATTTCCATTTATTTGATATGTGTTCCGATCATACATTGGCATAAGGTCTGATCAGTGACCACGGATAATGGAACCTATAATAATAAACTAAATCTGATCTGTTTCATGCAAAAAGTCACTCCTGGTTTGCTCCATCACTTTCCCATAGCTCCTGCATTGTTAATTAGCTGCTTTTTTAATCATTTTTTGCTTCAATAATTATTTTAATCTGCACGCCGTAGAATATAAGTAAGTCTAATTTTCAATAGATTTTTGCGACTTCAGGCATATACATATTTAGCTTTTACTAGTCCCCTCCTTTACCATCTTAGTTATCCCTAATCCCAAGTATATTCCTCTTCTTTGTTCCATCGAAGCATTTTTCTTTGCAAGTACCCTACTTTTAATTAGTACGATTTGAGGAAATCAGTCGGTGAGCACATACGGCACCATGCCATAATAATGACAGTTGTCCAAGAACGCAAAAAACAAAATTGTTCTGACCATCAGAATTTTGTTTTTTTAAGCAAGACAACCTTACCTTATTTGAATCAATCAAATGTTTCCAGGTGACATCCACGGAACTACTGGGGGTTAAGAATACCTCACTTATACACTTAGATTCGCAAGCCTGACGTTACATGACGCATTTTGAAATAAGTTAAGCCTCTGCAAAACTGATACCAAAACAATTTCCAGTGTAAACATTACATAAATAATAGGTTTAAGGGAAAGATACAGTCATATTTGTATAGAATCGACCTTGCGGAGAACATTTTGGAGAAATTTAAAATTTTGCGACGCTCAGGAAGTACAATGAATTCGAAGTGTAAACTTGAGACATTAACAATAAATGAATAGTGCGAAATTTACACAAGTACTGAATGCAGAGAAAAATAACAATCAAATTCGTAATTCTGAAGTTACATACATTTATGCAAAAATTAAGCTTCGTAATGCTCTAGATTTTATCCACACCGTTTTCAATCATCTTCCAACTCTAATAGGCGTGTTTACTACTCTAGTCGACTACTCGGGCTTTCGCTCATTTCTCGCACAACATATTCGTTAAGAATATTGTTCAGTAAAATATCACCCTCATGGATTAAGTATCAAAATCTGAATTTTAAATTATATCGTAGCACACCTGCTACATTAATATGTCGCATACAGATTTCAAAGAGATTAAATCAAAATGCTCAGAAAATTAGCGCACTGAATTTCTATGCATGCGTCATTTATCCAAGTACAGCCCTAAAAGTCTTTGTATTTATCGAAATACAAAAAGCGTAATCTTTGCTGCTTGCAAGAAACAAAGCTCCATTTATAATGGAAGCAACAGAGGGTTCCTCGGTGTTCCATGCCAGAAGCTTTTGTGAAAATAATGCAATCTATTTAAAAAACTTGTTATAGCTCCTGTGCGCATTTTCGAAGAATCTAATAGTATTATTAGGGTTTTAAATGTGGAACATCCATATAAAAGATGACTTAAACCCTATGATTTGCTAGTCAGCATAGATGATTTTGGAAAAGTTGTTTTAACACTATTCATGTAAAATTATTTTTAATCGTGTTCTTAAATAGATGTACGTAAATAATTGATTGCTACGATATATTTACATTTTTTCTTTTATTCGAATTCAGATTGATTAGATTCCCGGTTCCGTTTAGTTGATGAATTATGCATGATTCTATTTTTTCCTAGCTGATTGGCCTCCTTTAAACAACTCTTCTTCATAAAAGCTAAATAATTGGCAGCAAAGGTTCAATCGACTAAATCATATCTTGGTACATTGCTTTTTTCGAGATTTCTCGGCCTTTCTCAATTTACCCCACTCATTCTACGAGGTGCAAAATCAGTTTAAGATCGATCAGTATTTCGAGGAAGCATTTTTATCGAAAGGATATTACAACTTAGAATAATTCAACAGATTATTGCAAATGATTAAGCGGAGTGCATACATCATAATACGACGCACTCGACCGCATACAAACCATCACGTGTGAAAAGCGGAAGGGGGGGGGTCTGGATTGACCCCCGAGAATCTAACCCCAATAGTCGATAGACTTTGCATATTGAATTTTAGGCAGGTATTTTGGAATTTTTTTACAGTTTTACACCACCCAGACCCTAGAACTTTATCTGATCGCTGTCCATTCCATGTATAGGCGACACGTCGCTTCATCTAGTCTATTTCTTTAAGACTTTGAAGAGGGACATATAGACACTATTTTAAAGAGGATTTAAGCTTAGCTTATACAAACAGTGAAACGTCGAAATTTAGTATTACACAATGGATATGCTTTCAGCGTCAATGTATTTAGAACAAGTCCAAGGATATTTTGCAGTATTATCAATTAAATCGAAATTCTTGAGGTCTTGAATTCGATTAAGGGCCATGAAATAATTATGTGAACTGATATGCTATTGCAAATTCAAGTCAAAAAACAATATTTGTACTTCTCACTATTAAAAAATCAATTGTGTTAATTAAAAGACTTGGCACAATTGATATGGTACTAACGTTTAAGTTTGTTTCGACTTTTTGTATACTTTTCACTTTTGTCGACTCTCATTGTAGTGAATCGGTATAGACAGATATAACAATCATACATGCGCATTGGGAGAGGTGAGAGGCACACATGGGCGCGAGGGTGTGCGCGCACCACTCTCCCTAGAAGGCTGATTACCATTCGTGGGCGGCACCAAAATTCTGGGGGTGCAAGATTTTTCAAAAGGTCAAAAAATGGCCTTTAAAATGGTGGTATAGCGAAAACCACACCTGTTTTAAAGTTTCTCATCGAGCACTATACATTGGCATCGAAAAAAAAAAATTGCGGAAAAAACCAAAAATTTTACAAATTTTATTCCAGGGATATTTTGCTTTCGAGGGGGTATTTTGCTTTCGGGGGGGGGGTGCATACCTCCAAACCCCTTCGCTCTTACGCCTAGGTGTGTTGATTACCCCCTTCCCCCTCTTCCCCCATAAGCTAAAATACCCCCAGAATTTAATTTTTTCAATATTTTTTCGCAATTTTTGATGCAAATGGAGAGTGCTCTATGAGAAACGTTAAAAAATGGTGTTTTTTCCCCATTCTACCATTTTTAGGACCATTTTTTGACCTTTCAAAAATCTCACAACCCGCCCCCCTCCCCGCCAGAATTTCGGTGCTGCGAGGGGTATTACCCTCGCTGATGTGTCTAGAACTAAGATACTGCCGGGTGAACTCGAATTAAATAAAGAGGAAATAAGCCCTAAAACTATTTGTAGGTGAATTAGACTTGATTTATCTTATAAATGTAACTAAGATTGTATGAATTCCGGATTTCGCCCATCCCTGCTTAACCTAACCTAGTGCATCAATGATAATAATTGAGTGGATAATTCACTAGATCATCTTTGTATATGAACTTTATTGAGTTGTGTAAACCCAGGTGATAATGAAAGCGAAGGAGCGAAGGGAATAGCTGGAGATGCTGGAGCACCTGGTCCGGCCGGTATGAACTTGAGCATTAACTAGATTATTTTGAAATAATTTGCTATTGGTTTGTTCCATTTTCTTGATTTTTCAAAGTAGCTGGTGTTTCATACATAATAGGTGAGCATTATTTAACATATTTATTAATGAAGTTCGCAAATATATTTATAGCTACAGTGACGACAAATTTTTAGCGCTGAATGGGGAATGCCGTACATAAATGAAAGACTAATAAATGCGCCTTTACGATTCGCGTCTGACGGTTAGATTTGAAAATGAATTCCCTGAAAATCATTCTTTAATAACTTTTACATTTGTAAGAAGTACAAAAACGCTAAGAGACATATTTCAGCTTAAAATTAAAAAAAATTGAATTTTTTCATCCATGACATTTTCTGTCAAGGAAATTTGATGCGTTACTCTTTTTTAAGAATTTTTAATGTAAAAAGGTGTTCGAGTCGAACTTCTAAGCTGTGATTCTCATATAATAATTTTATGAGGCATCACAGGGTTTTCATCATCATCTTGAGCTGAAGTCAAGAAGATTACAGTCATTAGCATAAATTATATGCATGCTTTAGAAACTGTTTTGGATGTATATTAGTCAGGACCAATTCGAAACCAGGATTGAAATTGACATGAATTTGATCGATTCAGTGTTGAGAAATAACATGTACGCCATATCCCGTATTCAGACGCGCGAGGGGGAGCCACTGTAATAAACAAATTTTGTTCCGTGCTAGGGTTTCGCAAATAAAAAACGGAAAACTCTCGAAATACTTTAAAACAATCACTAGAACATGTTTTTTTAGCGTACTTTGATCTATATTAAAAGTAGCCGGTGTCACACCTTAAAGTGTTCGGCACCTTGAATTGTTCATCGAACACTTTGAGGTACCTAAAAGTGTTCGGGTTTACCTGAAAGTGTCCAGGTCACAATCATGTGCTCAAAAACGAGAAAGAATGTATTTAAACATTGGGATAGAGTTGGCATCATACGTAGACGTAAAAGGAATGAGTTTGAACCCCCAAAATCCAAAGTCCCTCTCTCTAATTGGTTGATCCGCAGAATTGAATAATTTAGCGCTTTATTCAGTTATGCTTTATCTGACTGCCAGAATTAGGCCCATTACCCATGTAAAATAGCAGGCATTTAATAACCCAAAGCGTTGTTTTAGGTTTCGCTGACTATTAGGAAGGAGTGCGCAAACTTTAATTTTTATTTAAAAATTAAAAAAATGCACCTAAAGTGCCTAGAAATCGCAAGTTTTTGCACAAAATCGGGGAGAGGGGAATGAAAAATTTATGTTTATTCATATTTTTACATTAACGACCTTGGTTATGGAAAGCTCCACCCCTTGTTACAGGTATGAATAGTAACATGGTAGCCAATATATACAATGAAGTCTTAGCATGTCTCATTAGAATCATGAGTGAAAGGAACTGTGTATACTTGCCTTTCATATTGAAACAGGAGACTGATTAATCTGATCTCGTTTCTTTAAATCCATCAACGATAAAAGATTTACTAATCAAATATCGATAAAATTCACAACATTTATGACCGGAATTCGTAAATATCATCGATTGTTCCTCACAAAACTTATTTTTATGATCAATTTTATCTCCAAGTTCGCTAAACGGTGCCACTGACGATGCAACGAATTCTTCGTAAGGTATCGGCTTGCTTGTTTTTATGTACCTTACCTCAATACATTATACAAGGTATACGTATATGTACAAGCCTACTAACCAAATTGTACAGCGAGTGATACGCGTGTTTGCGTATATGCGTAGGTATACTCAGCGTAACCCGGACACTTTAACGCAGAGCCGGACACTTAAAGGTGCCTTAAAGTGTCCGGCTGGACACTTTAAAGGCACGGACACTTCGAACTGCGTCACCGGCAGTATTCATTTTCTGTTGTTTTTCTTTGCAAATCACAAAGATTGAGCACAAAGACAAAAAGTTTCCCTGATTGGATGATCAGAAATCCATTGTATCGATAGTTTTTATTATAAATTATTTTGTACACAATGAAGCAAAATTTTAGTTATTTTTCAGAATATTTCTCTGCTGTTGTAAAGAGTTCTCAATAATCGCTCGTAAATGCTTGTATGCCTGCTCAACTCCTATGGTTCTCAAAATACCTGACTTGATAGTTTTTGGCACTCTTTCAAATAATATTCGTTTAAAATCAAATTATTTCGAACGCGTATTTTGGCAGGTAAAAGCGGAAGTCCGGGGCCTCGCGCAGAGAAAGGATATGATGGAACGACTGGTCACAAAGGTTCACCAGGAAGCAAAGGAAAACAAGGTAGGGCGTGTATAAGATTTAGTTTGGTTAAATAATTCGAAATTTTGATCATCCATTTTATCACTTAAACACATAATCATCTTTTTGATCCAACATTTTATCGTGTATACAAAGAGATATTGTTTTATTCAGGTTCTCCAGGCCCAATTGGGGCACACGGGAGTCTTGGAACTCCTGGCAAATCCGGCTTGCAAGAAATGCAATGTATGGTCGTAGTTTATGCTTAATTGCCATCTTTTTCTTTGACTATTGCTGATTAGATTCATACATTGGATTTTGGCGATAAAACAGCAATTATCGCGAACATTAAAAATCTTTTAAAGAATATAATTTTCACATAAGATTTCTCGCTCAGATTGATACTCGTATATCTGTTAAAAACCGATCAAATTTCGAATTTAATGAGTTTTTAATCATTTGAAAGACACGCATGTGACTTACTTTGTTTAAAATTTTTAATATTTTTTTCGAGTGGGCGTGCATAAGTTTACGAGTATATTGTTAACGTTTTAACTATGAGCGACTATTTATGAGCGGCACTCCGACGTGCTCAGAAGGGGGTGGGCGTTTAGTGGAGTAGACATTCAGAATATAAAATGCTAAATTTTCTAGGGTAAATGAGGCAAAATAAAGGCTAAAACTGGATCAGAATACAATTTTTTTCAATAAAAAATGTTTGATTGAACAGAGAAATGCGTAGTTTTAACGCTATTTTAGCGCTTACAGTAGTTTTACGGGTCGATTTAGCCCATAGCTCAATTTTCAGCCATCTAACCAGCTAAACTACCCCCGCTTAAATCGGCCATGCTGTGCATCTTTGGCGGTATCTATTTCTGGAATAATTAAGTGAAGGATAATCATGTCGCTTTGCTATCAGTAACTCATGATTAACTGAAATATTTCAAAATAAGTGAAGGATGTCAAGATTGATGTCGCGGTTTGCTCGCAAAAATCAGTTCTTTACATAGAACTTACTAATGCCTCGCCTCGGTTGTGCTTATCTCAAATTTTTCCTGTCAATGCTTAAAAGAAACTAGTTTTAGTGTAAATTTTCCTTTTTTTAGAAACTAATCAATTAGGGTTTCAAATTAATCGAATAAAAATACGTTTAATTAGTTTCCTAATGATAGGTAAAAATTACAAGGTGGCAGAGATAGTACTTTATTTGTATGATCCCTTTGGTTGTTCGAAAATCAATTTCTCTTCATCACTTCATATAATTCACCCTAAATTCTCTCAAATTCTCTCATCATCACTACATTTATTTTATTCAAAATTTCGTCAAAGTTTTAACAGGAACAATATTCTGAGTATTAGATCAAAATTTTGTTTTTTTTAATTTTTTTTCAAAAAATCAATATTTGGTTAAAGCACACGTTGTGACTACGATTGGTCACGGTGCAAAAGATTGTAAGCTATTGCTCTTTTCCTATATTTTTTAGAAACCAATAGTATGCAATAATAACTACATTATTACATCATTTTTGCTATTTGATTTGTGATAATTATTAATAACTTTTTCAATTGAGCCGCGCTGCGAATATGGTCTGTGTTAATCAACATAATGTGAATAATAAAGATATGCAGGGTGGCCCAAAAAAAGGCTACATTCCAATTCAACAGGTCATAACTTCAGCTGATATTAACTTGAAACGTAAAAACTAGCAACATTAGATAGATAAAAGTGAATTCTTTCGAGTCGTGTAAAAAATTTCGGCCAGATATCGATGCTTCGGGCGCTACAGCAATTAGTTTATACCCTACTTGAATATTGTTTTAAGGCCAATAGCATCAATGGTCCTGCCATAAGTTTGCATCCTATTTACACGATATTCTGAAATTTTTGCTCTCAGTAAGAGGCGTATCTACTCTGGGGCTTTAAAAAATGTGCTACTTAATTATTATAAGGGTAACAGGTCAAGAAAGGATTCTACATACGCAGTAATGTGATACAATGCAGAAGCTCTGAGGTTAGAACAATATCAAAGTGAGGTGTAAACAAAAGCCTTAGTGCAGCACGAAACGCTGGCAGCTGGGCAAAATTTTCAACGCGGTGTAGACATAGATATGTCCGTCTATAAAGTGTAGCTGGTCCTAAAATTTTGTATATATATATATATATATATATATATATATATATATATATATATATATATATATATATATATATATATATAAGTAAAGAAAATGCTCCGATGGAACAAAAAAGGGAATATACTTGGGATTGTGAATTATCGAGGATGTAAATGGAGGGGACTAGGAAAATCTCCCTATGTTCATATGCCGAAAATCGCAAAATATGTTAAAAATCAGACTTTCTCTAAACAATGCAAAAAATCGAAGTATATTCTGCGGTCTCTGAAAAAAACGTATTATTTTAAAATAATTTTCTCTGATTGACATAATATCTTAAAAGCATATTACGTAATGCAACTTTTCGCAGACTTCATTCAACTTTGAGTTGCTTAATAATGTGACTGAAAGTGAAATGCTGTTAACAAATCATAATTAAGTTGTTCGTATTTCATTATTACTAAGCATGTCACTTAGCAGATACAGCCATTCTAAGTGTCAAAGTGCAAGCAATATTCAAATTACCAAAAAAATTGATTGAAAAAAGCAGCGAATTAGCAATGCAGCAGCTAAGCGAATTGAATGAAATAGTACATATCGATGCATTCAAGACAATCGATGATATTGTTGGTTCGAAGCAGTAGGAAACACGGAAGCTTACGTGCAACAGACCTTATGTAGATACTCTTTTACACATGTCTACAACAATTGTTTACTAAACTTTTACATTTTTCAAAGGCCGCAGAATATACTTCGATTTTTTGCATTGTTTAGAGAAAGTCTGATTTTTAACATATTTTGCGATTTTTGGCATATAACATAGGGAGATTTTTCCTAGTCCCCTCCTTTTACATCCTCGATAATTCACAATCCCAAGTATATTCCCTTTTTTGTTCCATCGGAGCATTTTTCTTCGCTAGTTCCCTACTTTTAATTAGCAAGATTTGGAAATACAATATTAGATTTCATTTACTGTGCGGTTATTCTAATAATTGAATGGTTTAAACTTTACAAAGCTACTAGTTGTAGAAGAAACAAACATTCTGATTAGTAATTCTTATGTTACGTAGAACATCCTGTAAAGAAATATGCTTCCAAAACTTTCTAGGGCTAAACTTAATTTACATTTTAAACTTTACACAAGAGTGTAAAGAATTTTAGTGGGATTAATAATTTCGATATTGCTCTGATATAACGATCAGCATTTATTAAGAAATGAGATCTCTATAATGTTCCAAGAACAAATTAACATTAGATGTTAATCACTTTACACTACTCTTCATGCGCCCCTAGCAGACGTATCACATCTGTTTCCATATATATTTTACGACTTTAGGGAAAAATAAGTTACTGTGAGGCTCTAGAATGAAGCTTATTATATATTGTAAACTTTACACTAGCAACGAGTGTAAAGAAGATTTTAGTCGGATTTGTAAATTCGATATTACTCGGATATTACGATCAACATTCATGAAAGAATTACGTCTCCATAACGGTTTAATGACAAATAGACACAGATGTAAACCACTTTACATCACTGTTGAGTGTAAACAAGCGCGCACAGCTGACATCCTCATTTAATTTCATGTAAATTTTCAGATTTCGGCAAAAAATTTAGGATTTTGCAAAGGTCTAGAAAGAAGATAAACCACTTTACATCACTGTTGAGTGTAAACAAACGCACCCAGCTGGACGTCCCTTATTTGATTACATGTAAATTTTAAGATTTCCGCAAAAAATTCAGTTTTCGCAAAGCTCTAGAACGAAGATTAATTAGCAGTGTAAACTTTACACAACCGCCTAGTGTAAAGAGGATTTTATTCCGATTTGTAAATCTGATATTACTCGGATATTATTATCAACATTTATGAAAAAATTGCATGTCTACAATGGTCTGAGGACAAATAAACAATGAGTGTAAACTACTTTACATCACTGTTGGATGTAAACAAACGCGCCTACGTGACGTCTCACATTTGATTCTTTGAAAATTTCAAGACTCCAAGAAAAAATTAGGTTTCTGGAATGCTCAAAAACGAAGATAAATACATATGTAATGTAAACTTCATGTAAACACCTAGTGTAAAGAAGATTTTGGTCAGATTCGTAATTTTGATATTGTTCCGATATTACGATTAATATTTATGAAAAAAATTAAGTCTCCATAATGTTCTATGGGCAAACTAACAATAGGTGTAAACCACTTTACAACACTGTAGAGTGTAAACATATGCGCCAGACTGGCATATCATATTTTGGTTCCTGGTCCATTTCTAGACTTGATAATCGTGTCCCTGACTCATAACCGGAGAAGCAGGCAGAAAAAACAAGACAGAAACGCATTTCAAACACCAAATTTTTGACTTTACACTCTCTAAATATTGATGTATAGACAATTTGCTTTGACATGCACCCGATATAAAGCACTTTATTTCTATTCTATTGGACTTATCCCGACTTCTGGACGGAGAAAGTGGCGAACAAAAAACGCAACAAAAACGTATTTTCCATCATTTAGAACACTGTAAACTTTAAAATTCCGTACCGAACTCCACATTGAGTTTAAAGAAATTCGGTTTAGTACAATTTGTAGCTTTTAAATCGTAGTACATTCCTATGTGCCAGAATATCTCTTGCAAAAATTATTTGGTATGATTTATTAATCAAAATTCGGAAAAACGTGTTTTTTCGCCCATTTTTTACCTCTGATTTCGAACTTTACATCCCCATAAATAACTCAATATTGCGTTTTTTTCAATGCGGTTTGCTGCGATGTGTAGCCCCTGAAAAGGCACTTTATTACAGCCGTATTCAATTAACCCTGACTCGAAAGCGGAAAAATTTGGCAGAGAAATCTTAGTTAAAATCCGTTTTTTTACACCATCAACTAGAGTGTAAACTTTAAACCCCAGGATCTAACTCACCATAGAGCGTAAAAGACTTTGCTTAATATGCAGAATGTAGCCCTTGATCCGCTCTACATTTCTGTCGGAGAACATTTTTAAAAACTCAAAACCGGAGTTAGTATCAGACATAAGCAGGTTGAAAACTCGACCAAAATGTGCTTTCTCACCCCGAGATTTTCGCACTCTTTACACTCCCATTCAAGAACTAATGCGAATTTCAACAAACAAAAAAAATTCATTTTGGAGCATCCCTTCTTCTACAAATCTGTGCCATTAATTCATTTGAGGAGTCAATGCTGAGTTGTCCACATGCCGTCTGAAAAACCTCCTAAAATTCATCCTGTTAGAACGTTACACAAAAACTTTACACCTTCTTTACACAGCCAGTTTTGAGTTTCAAGAGAAACAAAAAATACGGGCAGCGAATTTTTTTATTATCTATCTTTTGAAAAAAACCGCACCTTCTAGATGTGTCCTGTTATAGCTGTAGGGGGGTGCACGGGTGTTAGGGGTACCCAAGTATAGTTATAGCTACGCGCTAACGCGCGACCGATACTTATTTTCATATGCGAGCAAAAACAGCATAAGAATCTGCAAAAAAATCAGACCTTCTCTAACCAACACAAAAATCGAATTATATTCTGCGCCTCAGAAAAAATGTGTCCTCTCAAACTATTTGTCACTCGAGTTCAAAAAAAAATTTTTTCAGATTTTTTTTCTGGAAGTCACCATTCCTGGTCAAAGTTCTTTATTTTTACTAGTATTAGGCTTAGATTCATGTGAGTGGTAGTCAGGGATGGATAAAACCCAGATTCAAATAATTTTGGATTTTTGGGTTTTTTTGTGGCTTTTTCTGTTTTTTTTGGTTTTTTGGGTTTTATTGTGGTTTGATCAGCTTTATTTATGGAAATGATAGCTAGAGCTGATACAGTGGCTGGGAATACTTCCAACAGCTGCAAGACACGAAACAAACAAAATAAGATAGTTTTTCATTCATTCTATGTGGGGATTAAATTGTCCCCGACTAGTAATGTTTAGCATATTCATCATATTTTTGCCAAATTTCCATGTTTTTGGGCTCCATATCAGATTGTTACCTACTGTTCCAGTGTAAAAACATTGTTTGCTCTTGCACGTACTATATTTATTCATAGCTAACACTATGAAGAACATCCATCATAGAATCACGAATGAGTACTGTGTACCCACGTTAGGTGTGCTTTAAATAATTAAGATAAAAATTAAGACGTTAGGTGTGCTTTAAATAATTAAGATAAAAATTAAGAGAAGATTGGAACAATAATTTTGCTTCCACTTAAAATAAAACGCGTTAAATTTATCTTCTTCTGTCGAAGAGTTACAATTTCGCAACGAGAGTTTATTTAAAACATCAAATTCTTCGAAATTCGAAAACAAACTAGTATGGTTTATCTTAGTATAAACCAATAGCAGCTTAATTAGATTAATTAAAGCATCTGCACATTCAAGTTGAGAATTTCGGCTTCCAGACAAATCAAACCAAACCGCGTTTAATTCGGACGTACATCTAAGAAGTTCCTAATTCCTAGTACCAACACTCCATTCATTTTTTCACTTAAAAAGTATAAGCGCTGATTTTTTCGGTAACTTTCTCGATCAGTCATGCATGGGACAAACTTGACGCTCCTGTCAAAATGAAATTCTGTATGGTCTAGCTGTTTCTCGCTTGCCGTCCGTACTAATACATAAATTTTGAGCAAGGCTATTGCAAAGGACTCGCGCGTGAAACTCTGGGCCTTCTTGACATAGGGAAGAGGATAGGGAAAACTCCGCCGGCAAAAATAAGGCAAGTGAAGTCGTGAAAGATATAAGAAAATAAACTTCTTTGCAAAAATGCTCGAGTATGACCAGAAACATGAATTATCTAGTAAGTTTAGTGCAGTCTAATATTTCTGAATTGCTTATAATAAATTTAAGATTTAATTCAATCTTTATCTTTTAAAATTATTCTAATCCTTTTTAATATTCAAGGCAATTCTAGCTCCAGGCAATTTTTTTGAAGACGAAACTGTCATAGCTCTTAATTTACACGAGTATAGTACGATTAAATCATAGCAAATGACAAAAAACTTCTTAAGAGCACGGTTTGCGATTTCGCAAATGTAATGAAAACTAATCTCTCATAACACACTGAATAACACAATATCTAATGAATATTATTACCCTATGTTATAATATACTAATAACAAAGAACTGGCTTCTCACTCAGTAACGCAAGCACATGTTATAGCGCAGTTGTTATTCAATCGAGTGATAAAACTATTTCCTCTTGAAAACTAGAAAAGCTGCTTTGAGCGGCCGCTGTAGATTAGAAAATTGGCGCCAAGTTGGCGCCCCTTTATTTCAAAATAAGACTCACTCACATATCCATTCAAATTGCTGAACAATAGACCATTCATGTGAAAAATTACCGTTAATTCTAAAATAGATAGCACAAATTTTAAACCGTTCGTAACTCTAGCAAACTGCAGTCCACGTGAAGACTCCGTGTTTTAGCTTAAACACTAAATGAATAACACAAAATAAAATGGTAGCTTATAACACTAACTGACCGTAGAAATCTACATACGATGGTAACTAGTTCGCCCAGGAATGGACACCATCTGCCCCAGAGAAAAACAGACCGTATCTTCATGCATTTGAAAACGAGTGTATCAAAACCCTTGGTCAGTCTACCAACTCGCTTTCCGTCCACACATGGGCGTGGGGGGCTTGGGGGTATGCACCCCCAGAACTTGAAATACCACCCCCCCAGAAATCAGAATACCCCCCAGAAAAATTTTTTTTTGCTTTTTTAGCAATTTTTTGACGCCATTGGATAGTGCCTCAATGAGAAACGTCGAAAAATTGTGTTTTTTTCGCCATACGACCACTTTTATGACCATTTTTTGACCTTTAAAAATTTTTCACCCCCTCCAGAAATTTTTCATCCCCCCAGAATTTTGGTGCTGCCCACCTATGATTCCGTCCTATCGCCAATCATCTGATTTATCTTACGCCCGTCGTATCTTTTCTTTCAATTAAATTTATCATAACGTTGTTTTTAATATAACCCTATTGTAGTCACTAAATGATATATAGCAATCACAGTTCACGACAATCTATAGACTAAAATCAGCCAGCCACCGCAATCGACTACACAAGTATCGTAACTTGCGTAAAACAAGTCATTAATACGAACAAAAAAAAGAAAAATACATAGATAAAGAAATAGTTACAGAATGCTGTTAGCGAAAGGGAACATAAAAAACACGAGAAAAATAAGAATACGCATGGATTTAATTATGAAACATTACAATAATTACAAGACTTTTTTATATATCCTATCTATTATACCGTTTTAGCAATGTAAAGGACGCGTTCGTCTCTGGATGAAACTTCAAAGTCAATAAATTTTAGGGAGGTCAGTACATCAACGTGATATTATACCTAGAGCGAAAAAATTTCAAAATAATGCAAAGGATGCGCTTGACAAATATATATGTAACTTAAAGGATCTGCTAGTGATTTGTAGACTAGACCAGACGTGTTCTTGGCAAGAGGAGGCTTTTGGAGGGATTTCAAACCACCCAGAATGGCTGCAACCCTAACCCAAAATTGTGGAGTTTTTTGAAAGTTTGTAAAAGTTGCAAAAAGTGTGTCCTTTTTAGCGTTTTTAGCTCATTTTTGGCTCAAAAATTCAGATTTTGGCGCTTCACGCCATATACACATTTTACACTATGTTTTATTCAACTTACTCAATTTTCCAAATTTTTTGAAAATATTTTACGTTTTTCTATTCGAGAAAGAACGAACATTGTCCGAAACGTCATAAAACAGCGTTTTTGACGTGGACCCCTCGTTTTTTAGCCCAAAAGATGCACTCTTTAAAAATTTTTCAGGCCTGACCCCCATCTAGAATTTCCATGCTGTACATGTATGGACTAGACCCCAGAATTTAATTTTTGATATTTTTGTTGTTTATTCAATTTTTATTGCTATCTGATAGATTTTACTTTAACCCCAGCACTACTAATAAGGGTAAAAAGTACCAGAGTCATGATTTTTATGTAATAGATGTTATTCATAGTGTTAGCTATGAATAAATATAGTACGTACGAGAGCAAGCAATGCTTTTACATCGAAACAGTTAAAAAATTGATATGGAGTCCAAAAATCTGGAAATTTAGCAAAAATATGCTTAATATGCTATATAACTACGTAGTCAGGAAATATTTTACCCCCACACAGAGTGAATGAAAACCTATCTTATTTTGTTTGTTTCGTGTCTTGCAGCTTTTGAAAGTATTCCCAGCTACTGTATGTGGCTCTACCTATCATTTCAAGAAAAATCAATAAAATCCAAAACCCAAAAAACCAAAAAACCCAGAAAAACCTAAAAACCCAACATTAAAATATTTAAATCTGGGTTTTTCCATCCCTGACTACCTACCACCTACATAAATCTAAGCCTAATCCTAGTAAAAATAAAGAAGTTTGACCAGGAAAGCTGACTTCCAGAAAAAATTCAAAAAAAAAATAATTTTTTGAACTCCTGTGAGCGCGTGGCGCGTGCAAGCAGGCGCGCCATCATATAACTGTCGTGAAAAATGTCTGTCAGTAAAAATCTCAACTATAATAGCTCTTCCTATAGATAAATGGACCGCGAATCTCATCAAATAAAGTATGTATAGTCGCATAATGTAAGAATTCTCATCATAAAATGCAGAAAACAACAAAGAATTTCGACATCGGACTTCAAAGCGATTTTTCACCAACTACAGTGAACCGTGAATGCTTAAAAAGCAAATTTGTGCACCAGTATGACTTGCGCATCTAACAAGATATTATTTAATGATTTCCGCTTAATAGAAAGAGAAATATGTCGATTTCTTTCAACCATACTTTTTCCCATATTTACACTTAGTAGTGCTAGGGTAGCCAAAAAACGTAGGTACTTTATATCCTTGTATTATAAATTATTAGGCCCTTTCTGACCTTCAAAAATTGGTCGGACCGCCACACACGGCAGAGCTATACGTAGCTCTGCTAATACAAATATGCATATTCAAAACTGGATCCTATTATTTTTCCATTAACTTGAATACGTAGTCCTCGCGCATGAACGTTCATATACACAAGTATAAATAGAGGCAAGGGTCAAAAAGTAGTAAAAAGGGGCAAATGTAGGATAAAAGTACTACAAATAGAGCCAAAGGACAAATTAGCGAAAAGTGACACATTTGAAGCTAAGTAAATGCTAAATCTCTTGTCTCTGGTGTCTTACACGCACACATACTTTCGATAAAAAATTAATAATATCCACTCAACCATTTGTTATACAGGGAAACAATGGTCATTTCAACGTTCTTATATATAAAGTCTTCATATAAATGAGTATGAGAACATATTGAGTAGAAACTCGAAATTATTAGACTTCTTGAATTGGTTTTAAGCTGTGTCTATAGTCTGTTTCAGATAACTTTGTACATAAATTCTAAAAATTTTTAGCGACAGCAAGCCGTAGGTTACGATAATCATATATCAGAACATTGCTATAATCGCAATGTATCACCTTATTGTCGGAGATAGTTTTACAATTTATAACCTCATTTTTTAGAAATAGACTTTAAGCTGACAGAAATGAGTGGCTGTTTTCTTAAGTATCTACTAATTGAAACTATGATATACATATTTAGCCATCCTTTTTCTTATATGTTATCACAGCGAGTGCGAATTTTGTGCCCCCTCCCTCACAGCAACAATGGCACATACCCGAGAGGTGCGGTTTCTTAATCGATAGATAATTAAAAAACTCGATGATGATTTTTTAAAATTGTGTCCACTCAATACCGACTTAACAATGAATTTGTAAACTGTAAAGCCGAAAGTTAAAAAGAATTGAGGAAGGCCAAATTTCTTTTATAAATGTTGCATCTGAGTTGTGAATTAGGAATCTGACCGTAAAAGTTCTTTTCGTCAATTGTTGTTGCACAAAAGTGTTAATTATACTTGTTTTTTACTATTTGTGTGTCCTCGAGCTTACCTGACTCAGTTTTCGATTCTATTCAGCCTAATTGGTTTTGAAATTTAGACAAAACTCTAGAGGGACATTTTTTAATATGATAGTTGCAAACTAATAAGCTGCTTAGTTAAAAGAGTCTGAGGCGATATAATCACACCTGGGCGTGGGGCTTTGGGGGGTATGCACCCTCCAGAAACCAAAATACCCCCCCAGAAATCAAAAATACCCCCCCCAGAATTTGCAATTTTTGAAAATTTTTTTCGTTTTTTTCGCAATTTTTTGATGCCAATGGATAGTGCTTGATGAGAAACGTCGAAAAATGGTGTTTTTATCGCCATACCAATCATTTTTAAGGCCATTTTTTGACCTTCAAAAAAATCTTGCACCCCCCCCCCCAGAATTTTCTTGCTGCCCACGTATGGATATATATCTTCTTCTGCCAGCTTCTCCGCTCTAAAGCGGAACGTTATTGTTATGCTGATGATGTGCCCTCTCCTTAGCATTACACAGCCCTTTTTATTTTGTTTCTTTACACTCAAAATTTCATCGTTAGTTGATGTGTAGAGTCTACATTCAAAATCTATTTTCCGTCCGGAGCAACTGTCCATAGATAGTGAATTGTTTTAGAAATGTTCTCTGTAAAGTCATAATAACGAATCTGACCTTTAAATCATCTGACAGCCGATGTGCTGTGGAATTATAAAGATGTGAAATATCAATTATGCAATGGTTTTTGACCTTATCTGTAATACATAATCATTTTTATTTGCAAGCGTGCACTATTTCTAAAGTTAACTGGAATGAGAAACATTTTTCAAAATAGTATAATCAAGTTTGAACTTTCTTTGTAAGACTCAGTTAATGTGACAGGTACCTACCTAATTATCGTGTTTTGTGGAAGCAAGGAAAATCAATTCAGCTTTCTTTCCTTATATTCTATATATATGCAAATTATGAAAACAATGAATTAAAATCCAGAATAGATGAGTGTGTTCGTGCAGGTGGTTTTCATGTCGTTCGCAGAGTGAAAAAGGGTCACAGGATTTTAATCTTTTCTACTCTTTTCCAGTTTTTTCATCGACAAAACCAGGATTCTTTGAGGGATTTATGGGCCAATTCAGGTTTAGTAATCTGCTATCAGCTTCATTTGATCATTTGGAATATTTTGTGTTTACATATATTTTGTGTGTACATAATACAAAAACCTTTTAAAATTTCATTTCTGTAATGAAGTTGGTAGATATAGACCGGAAACCGATTCCAATATTTTTTCCATGTTTAAATCTATGCAAACGTGTGTTCCTCGATTTTCGGTATCTATGCGGTTCATAATTATCTTGAATTGTTTGCATTCGTTGGCACTTCAGCTAAATTATTTATTTTTGGCCTGATTCATTGATGTTGCCTTGCTCAACAACTATTTGCATCGCTTTCTCGTGCGTTGGTCAATTACATGCAATGGAGGCCAATATATGATTACAATAATTTTACATTGATGTGTTTGATGCCATGCCTGCGTGCATGAGCTTGAGGGGTTTATGCACCAGCCAGAAACCAAAATACCCCCCCCCCAGAAACCAAAACACCCCCTAGAATTCAATTTTTAAAAGTTTTTGTTTTTTCCGCAATTTTTCGACGCCAATGGATAGTGCACAATGAGAAACCTTAAAATAGTGTTTTTTCGCCATACCATTATTTTAAGACCATTTTTTGACCTTTTAAAAAATCCTGCACTCCCCAGTGATTTGGTGCCACCCACCTATGCCTATCTTTCGTTTGCTCTTTCTTTAGATGCACTATTTAACTTTAATTATATTAGTAACGCCTTTCAATTGCCGTAGATATTGCTTTAAATTTTATTTATCTGTGTTATCTTTCTTTTGATGTCAACATTTCCAATTGTAGCTATAAACTATTGAAGTAATCTAAATACTTGCGATTGATCATTGCTTGAACAAGCTCTAGATATAATTTTCCTCGAGCATTTTGGGTTTTAAATAAATTGAGATAATATTTACACTAATTATTAAATCGATTCAACGGTCCTTTTGACGTAGGTCCACATTTTTGTCTTTTTAAATAGGTTGGACAGTCTCTTTTTGCAATGCAGACGCAATATTAACGAATAAAATCGTGTTAAAAAAAGAAGAATACTAGCAATAAAAAATTCTACGATGGAGCCAAAAAAATGAATGTACTTGAATTTCTTCATTAATACGGATGTAAAAGGAGGTGACTAGGGAAAATTTCCCTATATGCGTACAAGCCATAAGAATGTGCTAAACATTAGACTTCCTCTAAAAAAACAAAAATCGGAGTATATTGTGCGGCGTGAGACAAATTAGGGTATAGTCAGGAAACGTTTTCAACTCTTTCGCAAAAGGTTATCGAACACACTTTCGTGTCCATCAAATAATCAATGTATTATTTATTTTATGAAATCTTGACCTTCCGCAATGCTTTGGCGTAAAAAATAAAAGTGTTAATTTTACACCTATGTACATGGTCGATTTAGCAGTTTGCATGAAAAACCACAAAATTGTTTTTAAAATAATTTAAAATTTAACATAATTAATTACGCTCAATTAAGAAAACTAATTAATTGGAGAACTCCCGACTAATTAATTAAAGTCTTCATTAATTCATCTTTTTTTAATTAGTTTATTTATTTTTAAACAATTAAAGTCTTGAATACTCCTTTAGGCTGTTTCACATAAGTTTGGGCAGAAATTTTATGAATTTTTTCGAAAGTAAGCCGACGGATTA
Source organism: Mermis nigrescens (assembly GCA_036768485.1). NCBI lineage: Eukaryota > Metazoa > Nematoda > Enoplea > Mermithida > Mermithidae > Mermis > Mermis nigrescens. The sequence goes on from JAVLUZ010000779.1 coordinate 213,963, forward strand.
CAATAATTATATATCAAATCAATGCTATAATCGCAATCAAGCGGCTTATTGCCAAAATAAATTTTTTTAAATTTATGGCTAAACTAGTGTGAAATAGACTATAGTTGATTTTGATCCCACGCCCCAAGTGATCATCACTCTATTTCGTTTTCTAATGCAATCTCCTTCAATATTCTAATACCATCTCTTTTACACTTTAAGGTAAGCCTGAACACATAATCAGGCACCTTAAAGTGTCCGGCCGGATAATTTAAGGTGCCCAGTTGAGCGCGTCTTCAGCAAATATTGGTATGTGGGAGTCTGGATCTACAGAATCCGACTATAACCGAAATTTATAGACGCAAAGACATAAATTGTTGGCGATTTTGCATATAAGACCCCAACTTTAGATATTGCTGCTAATGCACATGTAGTCTTCAAGTAAAAAGGAGTTAACCTAGTACTTTAATGAATTTGTCATAACGTCCTGCTATAAGCCTAACTAAACTGGAAGTGTTATACAATAGGGAATCGCAAATTTTCTTTTATGTGATAAAGCTAATTGCAAGTAAAAAATGTATGCACATATTCCGCATAGGTAGTTTCCTTTTGCATAGCCAGCAACCGAAATCTAGTTGGATAAGAAGGTGAAATCGGAAAAAACGCTAAAAATGAATTTAGGTGGTCTGCCGGGTTCTAAAAGATAGGATTCTTAGGTATCGAAACCTTTTCTACTCACGTTTGGCATCGTTCATCATATATAAGTACTGTAAGTGAAGCGGTACTTACACTCTCATGGAAGTCATGCGCTGCTATTTTATATAACTTTTCCAGTTCTAGCTCGCTTTTGATGTTTGGACGCTGCTGTTTTAGCTTTTTGCGTTTTTAAGCAATAACTAATCGAGATAACGTTTCATCTCCACATTTGATAGCGCACTTTTTGGGTTATTGAGCACTGGTTCGGCTTGCGAAAGCAACCGAACACTGGTTAGTGGCGGGTCAGTGGAACTGCCCAGTTTTTAAACTTCCTAATAACATTGAAGGTCTCTTGGAGATCCTTTTGGGTCTCTTCCCTGAAGGGCCGCTTCGTTAAGGGGAGTTGGTGTAAGTGAGGCAGCACATATAGTCTGTCCACATGAATTTGTGCATAAATTTTAAAAGTTTATATTGACATCAAGTCGAGGGTTACGATAATTACATATCAGATCAATGCTAGAAATGCGATTTGTCGGCTTATTGTTAGCAAAGGTGGGCAGCATTAACAATCTGAAATGATGCAAGATTTTTCAAAGGTCAAAAAATGGTCTTAAAAATGGTGGGATGGCGAAGAAAGCAACAATTTTCAACGTTTCGTCTCGAGTAGTATCGATTAGCATCAAAAAATTGCGTAAAAAACGGAAAATATTCTCAAAAATTGAATTCTGGGGGTATTTTGATTTATCGGGGCGGAAAAGTCGGCCTTTTGGGGGAATGCCTACCCCTTCCCAAAACCCCTACGCCCACGTGTGATTGTTAGTGATGTTTTTAATTGAGTATGACCGAACTTATGTGAAACAGACTACACACGCTCATCGAACTCAAGCGCTGCTATTTTACATAGTTTTTCCCGTTCTAGCTCGTTCGCGATGTTTGTATGCTGATATTTTTGGCTTTTTGCACTTCTTCACGCTTTAATCTGCCGAGATGACGTTTGATTTCCGGAAAAGATAACGTTATTTTTTAGGTAATTGAGCATTGGTTCGGCTTGCAAAAGCAACCGAACACTGGCTAATGTCAGGTCTTCAGACTTGCTCGGATTTTGCACTTCTCATTTACAGTATACAGGCTCGTAAGTAGTTATACGTGGCCCCCTAGGGTG
>JAVLUZ010000779.1:215816-236166 GCA_036768485.1 Mermis nigrescens
GATAGTCTCAATGCCCTTTGACAATGTAACACACACTGATTTCGGCACGGCCTGCCTACAGTGGTGGGGGCCCCAAAAAGGAGCGACGCGAGTGTAAACAAGATTGCTTATCCCGCCCTGTACGCTTTACACAAGAAAATGCTTATTTTACACTATATCACGACGGTAGTAGGTTCAGGATGGCCAATCTACAGCGAAGGGGGCCCCAAAAAAGCAGCGACGCAAGTGTAGACAACATTGCTTATTCCGCCCTATACACTTAAAACAGGAGGATGCTTATTTTACGCTATAACACGACGGTGGTAGGTTAAGGACGGCCTATCTAGGGTGTAAGGCCCAAAAAAAAACATCAATTCAAACTGAAACAACATTTTTGCCTAATCAATCCATTTATACTTTAAACAAGATTAGCCGAAAACGCACCTTATCAACGTGTTGACTTTGGCGACGTCAATATTGTATAGTTTTTTAACAGCCGCCTTAATCTGCGGTTTGTTCGCTCGCAAATCGACCACAAACACCAGAGTATTATTGTCTTCGATTTTTTTCATAGCCGATTCGGTGGTCAACGGGTGTTTTACGATGGCGAAATGATCCAATCTATAAAATACGACTTTTATACATAGCGGCAAGCAACCATAGGTGGGCGGCGGCACTGAAATTCTGGGGGGGGGCGTGTGCAAGATTTTTCAAATGAAAAAAATGGCCTTAAAAATGGTGGTATGGCGAAAAAACCCCATTTTTCAACGTTTCTCATCGAGCACTATTTATTGGCATCAAAAAATTGAGAAAAATTTTTCGAAAATGGAATTCTGGGGGGGGCATTTTGGTTTCTGGGGGGGGGAGTATTTTGGTTTCTCGAAGGGGGGGGGTGCATACCCCTAACCCCCCACTCTCACGTGTGCAAGCAACCCCTTCATGTAACAGGTCATGAAGGATCCCCCACCCAAACTTCATCGTTCCCAAAGCCAAAAAATTTTGACCTCGCCCCGATTTTTGGGACAAAATAATTTTTTCCTGGCAGTTTAAACCGCTTGTTTTGCATGCAAGTACTGTAGTACCACTCCAATCTTTAAAGTTATTTTATTTAATTTAAAGTCATTTTATTTTATATTTTAATCGTCTTACAGAAAAATCGATCAAAGTCAAAACTGAAGAAAAACCAGCAAAATTCAAGAGCTAAAAAGCCGAGTAACCTATATAAAAGAAGCCCTAAAAGCTAAGCTGCATTTCTTCTATTACATCACATCGGATTTAAAAAAATCGATAATTTTGTCTAAGCTATATTAAAAGGTCTCTAATTTTAATAAATTAAGTCTTTGACTCGCAGAACCAACTCTAAATAAGGTTCCTATACATTTCCTTAAAAAAAACAATGCAAAATGAAGCAGATCAATTTAAACTATTTTTTTGCCATGACAACTGGAAGTTTTTATTCTTTCAGGAAAATAAGTATCAGGCATCACGCAAGACTTCAAGAGGAAAAATAACTGCCAAGTCTTATAAAAATTGCGCTGGTTTTTAGGCTGCAGAGTAGCTTTTTCGTTAGCTTTGACTTTGAAGGTATACTGTAGCTCTATCTATGGATAGGATATAACCGCTACATTTTTTGAGAACAATATGCACAGGGGTCTAACGTGAAAACCTAAACGATTCCCACCGATATAAATAAGGGTAGAATTATTGACCCTCAAAAATGCATGAAAAAAAGCGCAAAAAAGAGTGACAGTATAATAAAATTGGCCATCTCCTGTTGTTTACTGAAAAAAAGGGTTCGCCCCCTATCCCCAAAATAGAATAATTTTGATTACCAGATTTTTGGCAATAACTTGCGTCTTTCTTGGCCATTTCTAGGTGCTGTCTTAGCCAAAAATAAGAATTCATTCAATCCGCCCCTTCCAAAGAAAAGCCGGGGACCCGTCACCATGGGTGGGCGGCACGAAAGTTCGGGGGGTGGGTGCAAGATTTTTCCAAAGGTCAAAAAATGGCCATAAAATTGGTGATATGTATGGCTAAAAGATTCAATTTTTCAACGTTTCTCATCGAGCACTATCCATTGGCATCAAAAAATTGCGAAAAAACAAAGAAAAATTCAAAAATTGAATGCTGGCGGGTATTTTGGTTTCTGGGGGGGGGGGTGCATGTCCCCCCGCCCGGGTAGGCCCGTCACCAAAAATTTCGAGCCGTTACATTTATGCAACAACCACACTATCTTAAGGCTTCATATATCGGTTAGGGTAGAGGGCCAGTTTTTTCAGGGATGACGACGAGCACGCGCGGGGATGGGGAAGGGGGAGGAACTGGGATGGGAGCATACATGATCTTGGGGGGAGGTTGGGGAGGGGGGTTTCACCCCAGCAGAATCATTTTTCACCCCCAGAATTGGCGATTTTTTAAAAGTTTCCTAAACTTACCTGAAAATCGGTAGAGAAAGTGTCTTTTTAAGGGTTTTTGGCTATCTATTTGCTCAAAATCGCCAAATTTTCAACGCTTCGCGCCATATATTCATGTTTTGAGCGATATATTGGTCAATTTATTCGACTTTTTCCGAAATTTTTTCCATGATTTCATGCTCTAGAAGGATAGAGTATCGTCAGAAACGCCAAAAAATGATGTTTTTCAACGCGTACCGGCCATTTTTGGGCCCAAAAAAGGCACTTTAGGTTTTCACCCCCCAGAATTCCCATACTGTGCATGTATGGATGGAAGTCTAGACAATATATGCACATACGAGTGAGTACATGATCCAGCAGTTTAATTTTTTTAATTTTTTGAAAAATCCAACTCAAACTTTGAAAAAATCAAAATAAAATTCCTTGTTTGAAAAATCAACTCGCGATTTAAAAAAATCGTTAAAAACAACCGTTTTAGCGGTTTTAGCTCAAAAAAGGCAATATTTTAGATGCTTCTTCGTGAAAAAAACCATTTTAGACTACATATATTCCATTGGATATTATTCAAATTTCTAAAAACGATTTATCATGCTTTTATTGTCTAGGAAGAAAGGGAATGGTAAAAAAAAGCTGAAAATAATGTTTCCGAAACATATTCACCTTTTATTTCAAAAGGCCATTTAGGAATGTTTTTTGGTCTCACTATGCCTTCTCTCTAGAATTCACGTGTTGCGCTCGTATGATATAAATATAACTGAATATTATCACAATGGAAGAATGAGTAATTTTTTGGGGGGAAAAACGCGACATATGTAAAGGCGTGAAATTTTAAAAATGCTTTTATTAGCTCAAAAACAGTGGATATGCTTTACTAACAGTAGAAAGATTAAATTTTACAGACCCAAGTTTCGAGAGATGGGTGGGCAATGTCAAAAAACGGTGTATAACATATATACATATAACAGGGGGATGAGGGGATCGCCCAACCAAGGTTGGTCGTCCCCACACGGGAACCGTAGGAGGGGGGTTTGGGGTATGCACCCCAGAAACCATAATACCCCCAAAGAACAAAATACCCGCCAAAATTCAATTTTTGAAATTTGTTGTTTTGTGCGCAATTTTTGATGCCAATGGCTAGTGCTCGATGAGAAACATTGAAAAATGGTGTTTTTCGCTATACCACCATTTTAAGGGCATTTTTAGACCTTTAAAAAATCATGCACCCCCAGAATTTCGGTGCTGCCGACCTAGAGTCGTCCCTCGTCCCCCAAAAGCCAAAAAAATTGGATAATGTTCTAACGCTTTTATGTGTTTTTTGGCCGGAAAAATTGGAGGTCATTTACCCCCACATCCAACCCCTGAAAAATGGGCGGGGCGTTACATGTATGGTATATAGTGCTGGCCTCTAAAAAAAACCAGTCGATTTGTAACCTAAAAAAAACCACCCCTTTTTTCCATAACCAAAAGGAGATGACTGATGATATTATACTGGCGAACAAGCTATGCCATGAGGATTACAATTGACCCCTGGTCGCTTTCCGGATCATTCAGAAACTTGAGATATAAATTTGTCGAAAAGTTCCTAAAAATTGCCATTTTTATGATTTTTTTAAAGCATTTTTGAGGGTCAGTATTTCTACCCGTATTCATATTTGTTGGAATCTTTTATGTTTTCACGTTAGGCTCCCTTGCAGACTAATGTCAGAAAAAAATTTAGTTCTTCTATGTCATCCACATAGCTACAGTATACCTTCAAAGCCAAACCTAAAAAAAAACCAGGTGTAACCTAAAAAAAAACCAGCGCCAATTTTTACAAAACTTAGCAGGAATGTGCCTCGTAGCACCTTTCATGATGCCTGATATTTATTTTTCACAAAAAATAAGAATCACCCCAAAAACTGCCAAAAAAGTTCGATTGTAACCTAAAAAAAACCACTGTAACCTAAAAAAAGACCAATGCTAAGTATACGTTGCCATAGCAACGAAATTACTTTTCATCAAGTTGCATAATTTTGCACTGATTTCTTGCAGAGGATGTAGAAGAGACTTACTTAGAGTCTTTTTTATCAATTGAAGACTGTATTTGTGAAATTTATAGAACTTTTAATGAAATTCAGAAAAAATTATTGATTTTTATATAAATGTGATAAAATGAACGGGAATATCGTTAAAAATAATTTTTTTTCAAAATTGTGATCATTTAAGGTCAACTAACTGTTTCACGCTGCCAACCATGCACTTCGCATAACATTTTGGGGGTGGTTTTTTTTTAGTTCCCATGGTTTTTTTTTAGGAAAAAGTGGTTTTTATTCAAAGTTTCGTATTTCATGCAAGCTTGCTATGAAATATGGCGCTTAAAAATTCTTCCATGTAGCAAGTTATAGGCCTAGTGCAGCTATCAAAAATAGATGTTTGTTGACTTCTTCAATGCTATTTGTTCTGAAGTTATAAGCCAAAAACATGAAAATGGTTTTTTTTAGAGGCCAGCACTATAATAGTTTTAATTTTGAAAATAAGCGAAAAATGAATGTTTTCCAGTATTATTTAAAAAACTGAAAAGATAGAAAATCAAACTAAAGAAATTGCAATTTTCAGCCCAAAAAGCAAGTTAAGCTGGAGTGTAAAGTCGCACGAGTTAAAAAAAGCTAAAATAGCCAGAGACCTGTAATGTGCATAAATTGACAACTTTACACCAGCATTCGCAGCAGCTTACTCATAACGGATCACATGCTGTCAAGTCAAGAAAACTGCAAACTAGATTTATACAGCAATTATACAGTAATCTGAATAGGTTGTAAAGTACCCGGTGAACCAGTACAGTAATTTACTCAACCGGCCAATACAATTGATATGAGCATAACGTTGTGTAACACTTTACAATTATTGCATAATAATTTGGGATTAGAATATAATGTATGTGTAATGTAGTCGCGAGTTACCAAGGAAGGATGCGGCGTAAATGAGAGCCATCCTACCTGACGTACTGCGACGTTGCTGTGGCACTTTTGTGCAACCCCAAATTTGTTTACATCAAATATGGGGAGATATAAGTGCGGAGAAGCGTAATCGATAAGAGATCACTTTACAGGAGTTATTTTCAAATTACACTACAATACTCAAAATACCTACTCTTAAATAAAATAAAACAATGCTAGATTAAGGGCGACCCGCCTACAGTAAGACCCATAGCTTACGCTGAAAATGTCTGTTTAATCTGTCACTTTACACTACTACTACTAGGTTGAGAGTTGTCCGTTTACAATGGGCTTACAGCAGCTATCCGCAAGTGTAAACTCAACACGATTGCTTTGCCTGCCACTTTGCACTACAATGATGCTTCGCACCCCAGTTTTGGGAGATGGGTGGGCCATGTCCCAAAACGGTATATGGCATACATATAACAGAGGGGATAAGGGGGTCCCAGACCATAGTTGGTCGTCCCCCATTTCCCGAAAGCCAGAAAAATTTGACCCCCAATTTTTTTGGAAAAAATTGAATGTTCTGACAGTTTTCATGTGTTTTTGACCCACAATTAGAGGTCATCTACCCCCCCCCCTGCTAAAAATAGACGGGGACCCCAACCCAAAAATTTCGTGCCATTATATGTATGGTATATAATTTTATTTGTGTACAATTGTGCGAAAAATCACAATTTTTTTTCAAAAAAAACGAGAAGATCAAACTAAAAAAATTACAATTTTCAATCCAAAACTCAACTTAAGCTGGAGTGTAAAGTCGCACGAGCTAAATAGAAGCAAAAATTCTAGACTTGTAATGTGCATAAATAGATGACTTTACACCAGCATACTCATAAGGGATGTTGGGATAGAGCGCAGTCAAAAAATACAATATGCTGTTAAGTCAAAGAAAACTGCACTTGAACCCGTTGCTTCGGCCGAGTGTAAAGCTATGCTAGGTCATAAATCTATTAAATACATGCGATCAAACAAAGCGAAAGAGAACAATCGCTTTCGATCAAATGTGTACGAAACTGCATACATCAGTATTATTATAATATGAGCTCAGAAACTAATGAAATTGCTCAATAATTGCATCGAGTGTAAAGTACTTTTACTACAATAGAGCGTAGCAACGAATGAGTAGTGTAAACAGAACCGTAGAGCACATTACACACTAGACCGGGTGTAAAGTGGAACGCATAAAAATTTAAGACTTCGAATCATAGGACGCATTGAAAAAGCGCTTCACTTTACACTCTTCAGTTTACACCGTGGCCCATCAGAATAAAACAAGCGAAACGTGCGATTATTGACGAGTCTTACTTGCAACGCTTTTCTATGCTAGTGCTGATGCGCGGAAATTTAGGATTGCGCGGCAAGCAGAGCGTTTTCGGCCGGAAAAAATGGACGCTGGTGCGAATGCGACGATGTTTTTGTGTCTTGGTGCCCTTCACCACGGCCTTCTTCGCTCTCAAGGCCTTTGAGACGGCGCCTGATAAACAATGATCAAAAAATTATAAGAAAAAAGTAAAGAAAATCATAAATTTAGATAAAAATGGGATCTTTTGCATTATCTTACCCCACGAAATTTATTGATTTATTTTTTCGACACCACTTTACACAACAATATACGACGTAATTTATGGACGTAATTTACTTTTGAAAAATGAAGTAATAAATTTCGTGGGGGAAATAATGCAAAAGATCCACAAAATGATAGTGAGAATCTTTAAAATTAGATAGAATATGTAAAGCTTTAAAAAATAAAGTTTAAGGAAAAATGTACGCAAATGTTACAGGGAGTTACGGGATATTTTTCGAATGATTCGATTTCAAGTCAATTTTAAAATAATTTATAGAAAATTTCAAACAATTTCGAATATTTGGAAAATTTTTACACCCCCACAAAAAAAGTTGAGATTTTAACTATCCTCTTCCCACTTTACGGCATAGAATCGGGCTCTTAGGGAAAATCTTGTCAAAAAAACTAAAGACCACACCCTCTCCCCCAGAAATTAGCCGATAATTATGAATGCACCGCATAAAAATTGTGTAGCGAGATAAATGATGGGAACCAGAAACGTTTTTCCGAAGTGTCATTTTTAGGGTCAATAATGATGTAAACGTACAAAAACATCATTTTTCAGCGATTCTGATGATTTCCTTTCGCTAGACGACGAAAATATAGAAACATTTGACTTGAAAAAAGCCAAAATTCAATAAAATATACATACATGTCAAGCTGTTCCGAAAAAATTTTGAAGTAGTTTTTATATAAAAAATCGCTCAAAGAGGATAGTTTTTATATAAAAAAATCGCTCAAAGAGGACATTTTCTGAAATTTTTTTTGGAAAATCAACAAATTAAAGTCATTCTTCGAGATTTCTTGATGTGACACATTTGTTCCCTTCAAATTGCGAATAGGAACTAAGCGGCCTTTGATGAAAATTACACGATGGATAAATTTCTAAAAATTGTGCCTAGTCCATGCATACATGTAAAGGGATGGGGAAATCCCCCACCCAAAGTCGGACGTCCCCCAATCCCCCAAAAAGCCAGAAAATTTTTAACCCCAACCGACTTTGAAAAAATTTATTTTTTTGGCCGTTTTTTGCCAAAAATTGGAGGCCATTTTGAAAAAGGCCAGGGCCTATATTTCGAGCCCTCACAGGTATGAATCCATGACCATATATAAGTGCACAGCACGGCCGATCTGTTTGGAAGGTCGGCCGGTTTGTGGAGGGAGGGGTCAAGAATTGAGCTTTTTTGGGTCAAAATGACCTCAAAAATTGGTATAAGCGCCGAAATAGTATTATCATTACATTATGCAGTTTCTGGTCAAATTAAGGCACTATTGAAAAAAAATATTCAATTTTCATCCATTTCCGGCCCTCAATTTGCCTCAGATTCCCCGAAGAATTTACCATTTTTTTTCATTCTGGGTGGGTGTCTCTGGAATCCCAGACCCCTTCCCTCCGTGCATGTCTAGTCATGTCTAAGTCCCACAGTCTTTGGACCCAATGCGTTATATGGCTAAATTTTTTCCCAGCGTCAAATTTTTCTGCATGACCATATTTTTAAGTATTTTGTAGAGAAGCATGTAAATAAGTTTCAATATTATTTAGGGGAAGCAAAGTTTACTGAAATAACTTTTTTTTCGATTTTTTTCATATAAAATTGAAGTCAGTCAGTCGTCTGAATTTTAGGATTCTCTTTAACATGAAAAACGACGCGGAAAACTCAACCACCGATGTATGTGCAGCCAAAAATTTCATTTCTTACAATTATTGCGTACATGTAACGGCTAGAAATTTTGGGTGAAGGTCTGTCGGCGGTCATTTTCAGAATGGGGATAAAGGACCTCTAATTTTTGACCAAAACCGGCCAAAAAACATCTAAAAACGGCCGAGAAAAATTCAATTTTTCTTCAAAAATCGGGGGGTGAGGGTCAACCATACGTGGACCAGTGTTTTTTTTGTACACGGTCCGTTTGTACATGTACAAAGATGGTCCCCAAAAGCCTTTGTACATTTTGTACATGCAAATTTTTGTGTACTATACTATAGTACAGTAGCGATTTTAGTGTGGTTAAACAGGGTTTTCGATCTTTGGTAGTGTATTATAGCTAATTTCTGGGTTTCTGACGCTAAAAACTACTAAAAATTATCTGAAAACGGCATGAAGCGCCGAAAAATGTTGACATTTTTCCATTCTAAATGCAAATTCTGCCATTTTAAAGATATATAGGACAAATAATTTATCAGTTCGGAGCGAAGCGCTGAAGAATTGTGGGAATTTTACATCTTTTTACAGTTTTTGTCTTCCTAAAAATCTTTGTACATTTTGTACACACAAAATTTTTGGGCACTTATAATATGGTATAGCAGCGACTTTAGTGTGGTAAAAACAGAGTTCTCCAACTTTTCATAGTGTGTTTTAGCTAATTTCTGGGTCTCTAAGGGTAAAAATCACTAAGAATCGTCTTAAAACGGCGCGAAGCGCCGAAAAATTTGACATTTTTACTTTTGAAATGCAATTTCTGCCATTATAAAGATATATAGAACACACAATTACTCATTTCGGCGCGAAGCGCCGAAATTTTCCCGAATTTTTAGACCTTTTTTGCAATTTTTGTCTTCCCAAAATCTTTGTACATGTACAAAGACGGTCCCGAAAAGTCTCTGTACATCGGGAAAAATCTTTGCCGAGTACAAAAAAAAGCCGTGACGTGGACAAATGGTTAACTTGGTTCAACCCGGTATCAATGGGAGCCAAGTCGGTATCAATGGGAAGACCTGCGAGTATCAATGGAAAATTTAGAAATTCTGAACAAATAGAAGAAAAATTATGGAAATTGACAAGAGTGACTCTAAAATCAGTCAATCAACTAGAAAATGGAATATCAATCCAGGAAAATACTTGAAAACCATTTAAAAATCAGCTTATCAACTAATCAATGACTAACCAACCGATAATCAATCAAACAATCAATAATCAACCAATAAGAAACCAATCAACCAACCAAACAACCATTTTGTACAAGGACAACCAACCAAATAATTGGGCAGCCGGTATCAATGTGAAGACCGGCCTTTGCTCATGTATATATGGGGTCAACATTTTTTCTGGCTAAGTGGACGGGTGGGAGGACGACAAACTTCGGGTGACAATGTTCCCACCCCCAAGTTGCCTGTAGGATTTAAAAAGACATTTTCTTGATACAAAAATTTCAGGATGATTATTGAATTTTTTCCAGAAATTTCTTCGAACATTAAAATTAAGCGAGTAAGATGGAGAAATCGCATCCGTTTTTTCAAAAAGTCTCCAGATTACCAACGCTTTGCACTAGTGATCGACCGGAGCGGCCAAAATGGCCGGAGCCGGAGGCCGGAGAAATATAATTTTACACGTGCGGATAGATAGGACATCTTTGTGACCAAGACCTAGACCATAGTGCACATGCATCTTAACTGCATATCAGCTAGTTAGTTATATGAAATACAGGGGCGGATTTAAGAGGGATGGCGGGGGCGGCCGCACCTCCCATTGGCCAAAAATATTTGGCGAGATAAAGAATGCAGGGGCGGATTTAAGGGGAGGGCGGGGGTGGCCGCCCCGCAGCTTGGACAAAAATATTTGGCGAGATAAAGAATGGATATGCAATTTGTAATGATTTTTGACCGTCAGTGACCATAATTTCTCAAAATTTTTCTGACGCTATGCGTCGGATGATATGTACCTATTAATGAGATTTATTCACTTTCTTGTCGACCTGGAAGCCATTATCTGTTCATATAGCTTTCTAAACAATTTTTACAGCAGAAACAGCTATTTTTGCATAGTTTTCTTCTATTTTCGATTAAAAATTTCGATTTTTCGCATCAAATGCTATAAATACAAGAAATCTAGCCACTGTTTTTTTTTGTACGAGCCTCTTTGTACATGTACAAAGATCCCCGAGAAAAGTCTTTGTACGAGCGAAAATTTTTTTGTACATATACCGTATAGATATGCAATTATATGTACACATTTTTACATACTACTAGATTGTTATCCGTGACCCGCACGCTTCGCAAAAGGTGTAACTTTGTCCTAAATTCAGCTGGTTACATTAGTTCGGCCCGAAACGCCAAAATTTTCATGAGACTTAGGTTGAAATTACACATAAAATTCGACTCAGCAAGTTAAAATGACTTGTGCTACACAATTATAAATAATAAGCGGTTGCAATGTGCCGACTGAATCTCATAATAGACACCAATTTGCTAATGAATTTAATGCAACGCAAAGATAAAAGAGTCCATTTTATCTTCAAACGGCAGAAAACAGTGCACAGTTGTTTAATAGTTCTTTTTTCTGCATAAAATCTTTATAAAACAGTGGAAATAGATGTAAAAGATGCTTCAATCTGTACAAAGATGCTTACAGATAGATTTTGGAGTGTTTAATGCCCGCGCCTGGAGCTAAATAGAATGTAATTATGATACTCGGCGCGAAGCGCCGAAAATTTTAGAAATTTTGCTAAAAAATACTCAAAAAACGTTAAAATTACTATTACTTTGCCCCAAAAAAGTCTTTGTACATTGTACAAAGATGGCTCCGAAAATCTTTGTACGAGCCTCAAAATCTTTGTCTCGTACAAAAAAAAACAGTGAATCTAGCAGTAAATCATGCTTCTAGACACGATTTTTTTCGTATTCGGCAAAATTTTTTAGATGTAAAAAAGATTTCTTCGAGACCGTCTTTGTATAAGTACAAAGATTTTTGGGAAGACGGAAATTGCAGAAAAAGGTCTGTAATTCGAAAAACATTTTCGGCGCTTCGCGCCGAAAATGAGTGATTGTGTGTTCTATATATCTTTATAATGGCAGAAATTGCATTTTAAAAGGAAAAATGTCAAATTTTTCGGCGCTTCCGCACCGTTTTACGATTCTTAATGATTTTTGCCCTAAGAGGCCCAGAAATTACCTAAAACACACTACCAAAATTCGAACAACTCTGTTTTCACCACACTAAAATCGCTATTGTACCATATGATAGTACCTAAAAATTTGTGTGTGCAGAATGTACAAAGACTTTTGGGGACGATCTTTGTATGTGTATGTACAAACGGACCTTGTACAGAAAACACTGACTGCTTCTCTAGACGTCTATCCGCCTCCAGATTTTTATATAGTCAAAGAAAGTTAATGATTTTCTCGCACAAAATTGTCGAAAATTTCAAAATTTATAGAAAAATATTACATTAAAAATGATTTTATGTAGAAGTACACGATGTAGAACCTCGAAAAAACGCTAGTTCGCGCGTTAGGGGCAAATTTTTGTACCTGTTTTTGACTGGTTTTGGAAAAGTAGGGATATGCCCCCCTTAGGAAAATCCTAAAGAATGGATATGCAATTTGCAATGATTTCTGGCCGTCAGTGACCATAATTTCGCAAAATTTTCCGGCGTTACGCGCCAGATGATACCTATTAATGACATTTATTTACTTTTTGGCGACCTTAGAAGCACAGTTTCTTTATGTTCGGTAAAGATTTTTCCCGATGTACAAAGACTTTTCGGGGGCGCGTATTTGTACATGTACAAAGATTTTTGGGAAGATAAAAACTGCTAAAAAGGTCTAAAATTCGCGTCAAGCAATAAATCATGTTTCTTGACATCTAACCACTTTAATTTCATAAATTTTCCGGCGCTTCGCGTCAGGTTTTTATTGAAGTCAACGAAATTTAATGATTTTTTTTCACACAAAATTGACTAAAATTTTAAAATTTTAAGAAAAAATATTGCGTCAAAAGTGATTTTATGTGAAAGTATACAATGTAAAACATTGAAAAAAAGCTTATGTAGCACTTTGAGGGCAAATTTTTGGACCTATTTTTGGCTGTTTCTGGAAAAGTAGGGATACCGCCCCCGTAGGAAAATTCTAGATGCGCAACTGGTAAAATAGACTACATTCAACAAAATTTTATTCAATGCTTTTATTAAGGAAAAAGCTGTCGTCTTCTTAGCCTGCCCTAAATAAAGCGTCAATAGGCAATACTTGATGTTAAAGCATGATTGTGTGTGACCGTATATACATAGGTACGTTACATACTATATTATGTTCAGTGAACTGCGAATATGACGTACAGAATGAACAGAAACATTATCTGGAAAATCAGTATAGCATGTGCAGTGCAGGCCAGACTGCATCTTATGCTACCCTATTACTTCCAGTGTTAACAGGAATTTACTGCAGCGATTTTCACAATTTTTGTTTCATTTTCACTTTCGTGTTTTCCTAAAAAACATTTTACGATTGTGGTGATGATAAACACTTTATTTGGTGTTATTTTCTTTTTTCTGCTATTATATTGTGCTCTGACTGAATTTAATAAGCATAATGTCAGCAATTAGTACGTTCGGTCACTATGCAAAAACGAAAAAAATTCTCCGGCCTCCGGCCGACTTTTGGATGTCCTCCGGCCGGAGCACCGGAGTGGAAAAAATGGCCGGATTTGCCGGAGGCCGGAGCCGGATCTCCGGTCGATCACTACTTTGCACCACACGTGATGTATTTTGCATAATTTTGCCACAAGTCAATCGCAACCTAAAACCGACACCTTTCACAGCTCATTGAGAGAAAAGACAATTGTTTCTCAAAAATTCGAAGTTTTATGATCCTAATGAACAGGCACGCTCGTATCTCTGGGGGATGGGGAAAAATCAGAAAAACAGGACTTTGTAAACGTTATTTTGTGCAATTTTGGCTTTTTTGGGCTTATACCCCGAAAATTGGTATAGGTCACCCAAAAAATAGGACGGTCAGCTAAGTGCCTGTTAACGAATACGGCTTCTTGGCAGGCATGCAGAGCATTGGAATTCTGGGAAGAGGGGGGCTAAAAGCCTGAATTTTTTTCTAAAGTGCCTCTTCTAAGCTCAAAAACGGCGGACATGTGTCGAAAAATAATATTTTGGCGTTTGCGACGATGCTCTATCATTCTAGAAAGAAATGTCAATTCTGGCTCTCTGCCTCCCTTTACCCTCTCTTTGGACCAGAAATGTACAGCGTGGGAACTCTGGGATAGGGGAAGGTGAATACCTGGGCAATGGATTTTGGTTCTGAAGGTACCGGGGTCCCTTTTGTTGAGGTTGGTTGGTTGGTTGTTTGGTTGGCTAGTTGGCTGGTTAATTAACCGCTTGGTTTTGGCTAGTTAGTTGGTTGTATCATTTTCTCAGTTTTTTATTTTTGGGTCAAAAAATTCTACCACCCCTCTCCGATCAAAAACGGTTTTTTTCTGGCGTCTGAAGCTACCGAAGTGCCTTCTGGTGCCACCCGGTGGCGCGGCATTGCCCGCCTGTGAGGAAGGGGTGAAATTTTAAGGTGCCATTTTGGGCCCAAAAGTAATGGGTACGCGTCTAGAATCCAAAAAAATCGTTTTTCAGCATTTCTCACGACGCTCTATCTATCTAGAGCATAAAAACGCAAGAAATTCCGAAAAATCATAGCATCTAATAAATTGAACAAAATAACACATGAGTATGCCAAAAATTTGACAGTTTTAAGCAAGTAGATAGCGAAAAACGTTTAAAAAGCACCTCTTCCGCGAATTTTCAGATAATTTCCGGAAACTTTTTAAAAATCATCTGCGGTGGGGAGGGGCGAGAAAAAAAATTTCTGGAGGGGGTTGAACATTTTATTGAAGAGTGAAAATCCACACCCCCTTCCGAATATCATGTTTATATGCTCTGGATGAATCCTGGATAAGGGCCAGTTGGATTTTATGGCATTATAAAGTCAATAACGACTTCGCATTACGTACTGTCTTAATAATTTTCGATTAAATTTTTTCTCCGTTATAATACGCAAATGCAGCACGCAAACAACAGGTTTGAAATTAGGGTCGAAGATAGGACGAATCGGATGATTCAAACTTTTAAGTTAAAATCGAAGTCATAATAAACGCATGCAACGGCCTGAAATTTAGGAAGCGAGCAGCCGGCCTTCTTAACTGGGGAGCATACTTGGGCGTAAGGGGTTGGGGGTGTATGCACCCCAGACACCAAAAATAACGCCCCCAGAATTTAATTTTTGAAAATCTTTTTTGATTTTTTTCGCAATTTTTTCGCCATACCACCATAGGGCCATTTTTTTGACCTTTGAAAAAATTTTGCACCTTCCCCCAGAACTTTGGTGCCGCCCACCCATACATGGACAAAGGCCGGTCGTTCCATTGATACCGGCTGTCCAATTTTTTGGTTAGTTGTCCCTTTACAAAAGGGTGTGTTCTTCGTTGATTGGTTGATTAATGGTTGATTGGTTAATTAATGGACGCTTGATTTTTTAATGATTATCGATTGGCTAGTCGTTGGCTGATTAGTTAATAATTTATTTGATTTTCAAATAAGTTTCACGTATTTTTTAGATTCAAATTCATTTTTCTAGTCGATTGATACATTTTAGATTCACTTTTGTGTATTTTCTTTTCTTCGAGTTGTTTGGCATTTCAAAATGTTCCATTGATGCTGACCCGGCACCCATTGATACCGGGTTGAATATAGTTGTACGCTTTGTCCATGCTAGGCACGTAGCTCTGGGGCGAATGGGGGGCCCGGACGCCTTCGAAATTCAGAAAAAACCGGGAAAATATAAACGTTATTTTGTGCCGTTTTCAGCCTTTTCAGACCCCGGACCCCCAAAATTGGTGTTGGTCCCCCCAAAATTGGATGGCCAGCTACGTGTCTGGTCCATGTATGCGCCCACCTATGCCGGGGAGTAAATTAGATGAACTTGGGCGGAAATTTTTGTCCCGAAATCGACGGCGGGGTTAAAAATACTCAGCACTGACGGGGATAGGGGGCGACCGGGTTTGAATGGGGGCGTACAACAAGTAACGGCTCGAAAATTTCGGTTGGGCGTTCCCCGGCCATTCCTAGCATGGAGGAGGGGGAGGTGGGTAATGAACTCCAATTTTTGGCCAAAATGGCCAAAAAACGCTAAAAAACGACCAAAAACTTCAATCACTTTCGAAACTCAACAGAGGGAATCTGGAAATTTTTTGGCTTTGGCGAAATATTTTATTATAATACTTCAATATTTTATTATAATATTTATTACATTTTATTATATTTCAATATTTTATTACAATATTGCAACAGAAAAGTTAGGGCGCAGTGCAGCTTTAAGGAAAATGAGTTTACCTGGAAAAGCTCCCGGGAAAATTTTTCCTAAAATTACTTTACATTTCGAGAACATCATTATGCATACTTAGATTTGTTTGCCACGCTCTTTACTTTATTAAAACGTAATGAGACTGATAAACTCGAATAAATGCTTGATTAGATTCAAGAAAATTTTTTTGAAAAAATTGGCTTTTTTGGGACACGATGTGCTTTTTATGAAACAAGTTTTTGTAAAGTTGCACTTTTTTGAAAATAGTGCAATAACGGAGGAAGAGTGCATCAAAGCCAGCGGTGACTATTAGGCAGCACCAAAATTCTACGGGGATGGTTTTGAAAGGTCAAAAAACGGCCTTAAAAATGGTGGTATGGCGAAAAAACACCATTTTTCGACATTTCTCATCGAGCACTATCCATCGGCATCAAAAAATTGCGAAAAAAACAAATTTTCGAAACTTGAATTCTGGGGAGAGGAAGAGGGGGAATTTTGGTCTCTGAAGGGAGGGGGTATTTTAGTTCCTCGAGGGGGTGAGGATACCCCCCAAAGCCCCCAAGCCCAGGCGTGGTGGTGACTGGTCATGGTGTAGCCACGACAAACAAGCCCAAAACTCAGAGGCAAACTCCGGGAATTGGGGCAAAGTCAAAACTTTTCTGGCCTCGGGGGATGGGGAAGGCCGACTTTAGGTGGGGTATCCCCATCCCCTCTAACAATTATGCCGGAGGCTATGTTTTAACAGAAATTGCACGAAAAGTAAAAAATGGGTTTTTCAGAGGACAGCAATATACATATGAAAAATCTGACGCTTTGTTTGTAGATACTAATGCACTTCAAATTTTATTAGGAATTTCGATCAAAACATATGTGCCGGAAAAATATCGCAAATTCAAACACTTTTTACATAAAAATAATTTGAAGAAACTATATCGAAAAACGCAATCGAATCGATTAATAAAAGGCGATCGATCAGATATTTTATCGATTCCATCGCAAAAAATATGGCAAAAAACCGATCGGTAAAAAAACATACTGTGCTTTTCAACAAACAAATTTCCTTAAAATGATTAAGCGACAAATTTATTCAATTTGATTCAGAATTGAATTATTTAAAGATTTAAATTTCAAAATCCACTAATAAGAAAGCTAATTAAAGATTTTGACCGATCGGTCGCTATCATCATTGTTTGAACTCATATTGAATTTCAATTAAAAATACAATTAGAAAGTTGTAGCTTCATGGAACAATTTTTTAATACATAAATTAATCATTAAACTTGTTAATCGGCAAAACTAAACACTTTTTGACACAGATATTTTCTCAAAATCCGCTAGGTACTCGAGTAGTCATGAAAGCTCGGATAATCTAGCCTTCTAAGATCAAAAATTGTTAATCCCTATATTTGGCGAAATCTTGCGATTTTCGGCAATTTTTGGTCAAAAATTGAAGGACATAAACCCTAAATTAACCGATTATCTCCTAGCCAATATTTCAAGCTGTTACATGTCAGCAAGCTGGTCCTACCTTTGCCTTTTGGAGCCGACGTTTTGGGCTTGAGTGGTTTGGCAGTCGGTTCGGACGACTTCGGCGCATCTTTCTTTTCGGCGGCTTTAACGGGTTCCGCTTAAATTTGAGACGATTACTTACGATTTCGATCAAAACAATTCAGCCTTCTAAGATCAAAAATTGTTAATCCCTATATTTGGCGAACCGGGGGATAGGAGAGAAAATCTACACATAAAGCCGGCCGCCGTCTTCCCTAAAACGTGAGATTTTCCCCTCCCCCTCCACACACACACACACACACACACACACACACACAAAACACACACACGGCTTATGGATTAGAATTTGCACTTTGGGGTGCTTTAGCGTGATTTTTAGCCAAACGTGAAAGTGATCTACCCTCTTCCCCTCAAAATTTTGCACTAAACATGTAATAGGAACAGAGCATAGATTAATAAGGTCAGAGCTTTTAAGTGAGTACAAGCTCAAAACGTATATACATAGGTAATCGTCGTTCCTCAATTCCCTAAACTTGCCATCCGTAATAAAGTTAGCCTAAGTCAAATAATAAATCATAAACGTCATTTTACAACAGATGTTACTATTCTGTAGACCTATAAAGAGAAGTCGCCATTAATGTTGTCTGATGCCATTAAAAATATTCAATTGGTCGTACGAAATGCGCTTAAGCAGATATTTTGTGCATGAGCCCAAGGTAATGTTAGTAATGTAATTGTAGTTTTAATTGTGTAGTAATAACAATAATAGTAATTAGTAATTGTGTAGTAATGGAGAAAAAATTCCGGCTTTTACCTAAACTGCCCTTTGTAGCTTGGCAAATAAGCAGTTACACTTACTTGCATACATGTACAGAATGGTAATTCTGGGAGAGGGGTCAGGTCAGTAGGGATGCAACGGATCCGGGTTTTCTAATAATATCGGATCCGGATCCGGATCCGTACAATTCAAAATAACGGATCCGGATACAGATCCATAAAATTTAAAATAACGGATCCGGATCTTTAATTATTAAAATAACGGATAATAACGGATCCGGATCCATGAATATGCATCATGAACGCTTAATTTTTTTAATACTTAAATTTTTGTTAGCAAGTACGGTGCTCATTAGTTTCAGAAGCAGAATTACTGAAGGATGATGAAATAAGCAAAGCTGCATAAGCTTGGTTCAATGGTCAGGATTGATCTTAATTCGGCTGTAGCTTGAAAAACTGCGAATCTGGCGTCTTCCTCTCATTAATCGGAAATGCCAAAAAGCATTTCTAGTCCTATCTGAAACTATTTTACGCTAGCTGATAACGAAACTAAATCGCGATGTAATCTCTGCGTAGCAAAAGCTTTCCAGAAGCGGTGGAGGGGTACCACCCAGTGTTTTTTTTGTACAAGGTCCGTTTGTATATGTACAAAGATGGTTCCCAAAAGTCTTTGTACATTTAGTACATGCAAATTTTTGTGTACTATAGTACAATAGCGATTTTAGTGTGGTAAAACAGGGTTTTCGATCTTTGGTAGCGTATTTTATCTAATTTCTGAGTTTCTGACGCCAAAAATTATTAAAAATTTTATCAAAACGGCGCGAAGCGCCGAATAATCCGACATCTTTCCATTCTGAATACAAATTCTGCTATTTTAAAGATATATAGGACAAACAATTACTCATTTCGGCGCGAAGCGCCCGAAATTTTTGGGAATTTTACACCTTTTTACAATTTTTGCCTTCCCAAAAATCTTTGTACATTTTGTACACACAAATTTTTGGGTACTATAATATGGTACAGTAGCGATTTTAAGGTTAAAAACAGAGTTGCTCGACTTTTGGTAGTGTATTTTAGCAAATTTCTGCGTCTCCAAGAGCCAAAATCACTATCATCTTAAAACAGCGCGAAGCGCCGAAAAAATTTGACATTTTTCCTTTTGAAATCCAATTTCTGTCAATTTAAAGATATATACAACACACAGTTACTCATTTCGGCGCAATTTTTGCGAATTTCAGACCTTTTTTGCAGTTTTTGTCTTCCCAAAAATCTTTGTACATGTACAAAGACGGTTCCGAAAAGTTTTTGTACATCGGGAAAAATCTTTTCCGAGTACAAAAAAACACTGGTACCACATGTATGAAAAAGCGTCTGCAAACTAAGCATGCGGGAGGATTATAAAAAGTTCAAATCAGAGGAGTCTCAGCAGATCGAAGAAAAGGAAAGAGGTATTTTTGTTAAGCACAGATTGTAAAAGATTCGCGTCAGGCATGTCTACTTTTTCCTTTGCAGAAAAACGCGCAGATTGCGAAAAGACTGCTGTGAAACATGAAAAGCAAAAAGTGCAAATTACAATGGAAGCATGCTTACTTGCTGTATTAAATATTTTATTTTTATGAGAGGATTCCTAATTAACTTATGTACGATTTAAGGGTAAAAAATGGAATAACGATGATGCAAGATCAATTGATATAGATGAGGGGTTAGTTGAGCTTATGACTTTGAGCAATCTACCATTTTCGTTGGTTGCAGAAGAGCTGCTGTTTCTTAAATACAATCTGCCTGTCATTGAATTTGAGTATTAAGTCAATCAAAGTAAAGCTTTTGTCTCATAATGATGTTGTTTCTTCAATAGAATTGAAGGTTTAATGATCTTTTATCATAATCTCTTGGATCCGTTTAGGATCCGTTTTAAACTGTAAAATAATAACGGATCCGGATCTTATTTTTTAAAAATACCGGATCCGATCTTAATTTTTCCAAATACCGGATGCGGATCCGGATCTAAAATAATACCGGATAATAACGGATCCGGATCCGGATATCCGTTGCATCCCTA
>JAVLUZ010000078.1:0-28260 GCA_036768485.1 Mermis nigrescens
TGTCGTCAGCGATACTCGTGGTATAGTTATTGTTCTTTAGCATGCAAAATAACGAGTTTTTTGTCGATTTTTTTTAAGACAACATCAAATAATAATTAATAATTGATCAATAATGAATGATTAAAAATCAATAATAATAATAATAATAATAAATAATAATAATAGTAGTAATTATAATAATAATAATATATTAATAAATAAATCTTATATTTTTCAACTCTATCGAAATAAACCTGTGACATTTAAAAATCCACATAAATCATTATGCGAGTGTAATTATTTTTTAATAATAAGTAAAAAGGTACGTATTTGAATATAATCATTTTTTTGAATTGAATTTCCTAGGTTTTTCCCGTTTTGTTTAAAAATCTCGAGTCTGGGACATAATGAATATTAGCTGAGACGAAGAAAAAGAAAATAGTTCTCGGATACATACATATTCTCAACGCGTTTTGAAAATACGTTAATTCGTTCAAATTTCGGTATTTAACCTTATAATAAAGCTACTCAAGTCAACATCAGAAAAAAGTATAAAACCTTTAATATCCCAACTTCATCTGCACCAGCCAACAGGGCCGTATTTCAGGGCAGCCAGGGGGGACGCATGCCCATCCTCCTTGTTTGAAAAAATTTTTGAAAGGTGACATAATGCATGGAAAGATGAAGACATCGCATGTACTTGTCGCAAAAATCTTCAAATTTTTGGCGCTCCACGCCGGATGTGAAGTATTTGTTAGAATTTTGGCCCAAACGCGACCAAAAAATGACACATTTTATAGCTTTTTTGAGCGAGAAAAAACATAATCGAAGAAAATGTTTAAATTTTATTATTGTTATGGGTAGAGCATGTTGAAAAACGTCGAAAAATGCGGGTTTTGCGAGCTATCTCGACGAAATTTCTGAGATATAGACCAATTTATGTTGGATTTCCATTAGCCAAATCCAGGAGGCGGGCCTAGCAGCCAACAATTAATTTTCATAATAGCAGAAATTGAGGAATATAAAAGTACATTTTTCAGGTATTTCTAAAGCAGCCGTTTGCACCGTTTTTCACGAATTTGTTAATGTCATTGTTAAACATTTATTTCACGACGTTGTGAAACTCCTTGAAATGGCTATTGAATGTCAGCGATTGTGCAGCGAATTAAACAAGTTGAAAATTGTTGGCATGCCGTTTGTGTGCGGTGCAATAGTTGGCATTTTGATTGGCATCAAGTCGCCGAAAGAAAGAGAACGAGATTTTGTTGATCAGCACGGCAATCATATTATCAATGTCATGGCAGTTTGCGATGCAAAAATGAAGTTTCAATTTGTTTCTGCTAATTGGCCAGGTTCTGTTAGCGACGCGCGCGTCTTCTCTTTGCACTTCTTTCCACGCCGCTTCTTTGTCTCTATTCGTTAATTTCGCAGAAAATGCCCAAAAATTATGTCTCTTCCTTCCTCAATTGCCTAAACGATATTGTTCACGCGTTTTATCGTTCGGTGGTTTTCGGCACGACATTTTTAGCGCAGTGTTTGCAAACACAATGACATTCCACTAGTGATCGACCGGGGCGACTTTTTTGGCCGGGGCCGGGGCGGTACCGGGGCTGGAAACAAATCCCGGCCCCGGCCGGGGCCGGGGCCGGGGCTGGCCGGGGTCAGACAAGGAAAATATTATTGCATGACACATACCTGGGGTGGGGGGCATAGGAAAGAAATAATGAGCGATTGCTCCATTCAGTAGTAAATGGCTTTTCATATCAAGTTTTATTACTATTTATGTCACAAGAAACAAATTTAGTCTAGTGTTTCATTGTCTGAATCATCAATAAGGTCTATGTCGCTGCTATTAGCACACTCTGTATCATTCGAATCTTACGGATCCGTTGTCTGGAATCCATACCAAATTGGAGATATTACACGACTTGAAAAAGTACAAAGAAAATTTACAAAAAAATTATTTTGGAATAAAACTTTATCGTATGATAAAAGATTGAATATCCTAAACTTAGAACGACTCGAAACCCGTCGTATCCACACTGATCTTGTTTTTGCCTTTAAAATTGTTATGCACAAAATATTGACATTTAATGAATTTTTTGAGCTTGCACCTGATAGAAGTACTAGATACGTAAATAACATGAAACTGTTCATCAAACAATCACGTTTAGATAGTAGAAAACATGACTTTGCGAACAGGGTGGCTAAAATTTGGAACATTCTCCCGCAGAATACAGTTGACTGTAATAACCCAATAGCTTTTAGGAATATGATTTCGGAAATTGATTTTAGTGTTTATCTTAAGGGGCGTACGTAAGAGCATTGTGCCTTACGCTCCTGGTACCATCGTATTATCTGTTGCTTTATGCACATACTTTGTTTTATGCAGATTGTGTATTATGTTCACATTGACAATGCGTTTTTACCTACTTTTTATATGTTTTCTTTAATACTTTTACCGAATAAATTTTTTCTTCTTTCTTCTTCTTCTTCTTCTTCTTCACTGTCAGACGATTTTTGGTGAAAACCTTTTGAATTTTTTGAACTTAATTTTTTAGTATGGCAAAAGTACCTAACTATTAGAATTTCACGAAGTGATACATTATTTTATTATGTGAGCTAGAGTAAATAGATAAACTATCACTATAAAACATGCATGTAATCGCTTAAAATTTTATGAGGTTCCCTCAGTATACCTACATGTAACGGCTGGAAATCTAAGGTAGGGGTCCCGCGCCATTTTTAGAAGGAGGGGGTTAGCGACTAGATCAAACATGGTAAAAACACATAAAAATAGCCAAAAAAGCACAGGCTTTCGCCAAAAAATGGGGGAGGGTGGTTAAATATTTTCTGACTTTCAAGGAAGTTCGGGGCTTCAAAGCGGAGATGGGGGATGGCCCAAATCCTCTGTCACATGTATATTCCTCGGCTATTTTCAGGGGAAGGGGGTAAACGGCTCCATTTTTGCAGCCGCTTACCCCCCTTTGAAAATCTTTAAAATGGTAGAATTTTCAATAAGGAATTCTACACCTTTTTACAGTTTTTGTTCTTCAAAAATCTTTGTACATGTACAAAGACGGTCCTGAAACGTCTATGTACATCAGCAAAAATCTTCCCCGAATACAAAAAGACCGTGCTTCTAAATGTGATAATTCGGCCTGAATTTAGTTGATAGTTCGGCGCGAAGTGCCGAAATTTTTATGAGCTTCTGATGGAATTCACACATAAAACTCGACTGAGAAAGCTAAAACAACTTGTACTACAAAAATGAGAAATATTACAAAAATTGTAATATGCGAATTAAATCTTGTAATAAGCAACACTGCGCTTAGAATGGAAAAATGGAAAAATGTCAAATATTCAGGAACCCAAAAATTAGCCAAATACACTACTAAAGGTCGAAAAACTATGTTCTACTACCACACTGAAATCGTTACTGTACCATATTAAAGTATACAAAAATTTGCATGTACAAAAGAGTGTTTTTTGTATTCGCCAAAGATTTTTCCCGATGTACAAAGACCAGGACTATCTTTGTACATGTACAAAGATTTTTGGGAAGATAAAAACTGTAAAAAGGTATAAAATTCCAAAAATTTTTCGGCATTTCCCTCCGATATGAAAAATTGTCTGTCCTATACATCTTTTAAATGGCAAAATTTAAATTTAGAATGCAGAAATGTCAAATTTTTAGGCGCTTCGCGCCGTTTTGAGACAATTTTAGTAATTCTTGGCGTTAGAAACTCAGAAATTAGCTAAAATATACAATTAAAAGTCAAAAGACCCTGTTTTGCCACTAATTTTCTGGTCCTCCAATTTGGGATTTCACCCCTCCCTCAACTCTGGACACTAGGAAACTATTTGAGACATATTTAGTTTATCGGATCGGACGCAATTCTGCAGCGTAGTTTATATTCGCCTATAATTAACCTCGGTCCTAATAACTATTACACAGGAAAGGCGTTTTAAAGCACACGGTTCCCATTCAAATGAATGTAAAAGTGTTTTTTGTAGAAATAGTTTGTTAAAAACGTACAATTTCTAACTAGAAATAGAACGTATTTGTCAACTCTAAATCTTTTAGCCATAGCTATGAATGAATGAGTTAAAAGTAGCATTTAGTTTAAATAAGTTAAGTGGAGGAATCGAAAATATGCAGATTTTCCTGAACATTCATTCATTAAAAGCTCATTTATACACAGTAGAAAACTTATGACAAGGACTAAGTAAGTATACATATGGTCTAATCAGTACAGTTCTCAAAATTAACACTTGCTCATTGATAAATAAGTGCCAGTATCACAGCCTGTACAAAATACGAATTACACTAAATTTTTCCCCGGCCCCGGCCATTTTTTGACCTTGCCCCGGCCGGGGCCGGGGATGCTGAAAAATGGCCGGGGATTGCCGGGGCCGGGGCCGGGGCCCCGGTCGATCACTACATTCCACCAAAACAGCGTTTTCACGAGAGACGCGTGTGTGACACTCCTCATTGCTTTTATCGTAATTACATCAAGCGCAGCGCATTGTGAACTGATTTATGTTAATAAGACCTGGAAATTTTTATCCGAGCCCGACTTGGAAATTCCAAGTGCTTGGAAAGAGCAAAAAGGCAGACACTTGGAAACTTGGAAAATTTACTTGGAGACTTGGAGAAAAAACGACATTTTTCCAAGTCGAAAAATGCTAATGACTTGGAATTTTTATATGAGCAAATGAACTGTCACTTGGAATCTTGGAAATTCAAAGTCTTGGAAACTTGGAACTTGGGACTTGGATTTCCAAGTGGAAATGAATTGGCCCCTGAAAGTTATTTTCTGTTCATGTAGGTTTCAAAACAATTTTAACAACAGAAACAGCTATTTTGCCTGTTTTCGGAAAAGTTGGGATACCGCCCTCTCTTAAAAAAAATCCTGAATCCGCCACTGTGGGCGCTTATCCCTAAATCCCGAAACTGCAGAAAAAATTATATCATTTCTTGAAAATCTCAAAGAAGCAAAATTAATGAACAGCAGCTTGAAATGTGACTTGTCATCATCGGAGGAATCGGAAGAAGCGGCTGAAATGCTGCAAGAAGATGTAACAGTCTCAGCCGCCATTGACAGTGACTCAGATGATTAGAAATATGAAAATTTCTTTGCCCAATATGCATATCATGTAAGATAATGAAAAAAATACATCTTCATTGATGAATAAATCGTTTTGTGATTGCTATGGATTATCACTGAAATTGAAGTACCTACTGCTCGCCACGAATGTTTACGCTTTAATAAGCTTCTAGAGCTTGTTAGGGTTATATCTTTAACACGTCGGTCCTATTTCCGCCCACGCACGACCGACATGTTAAACATATATCCCTTAGCAAGCTCTATCATCATACGGAGCATATTAAAACGTAAACATTCGTGGCGAGCACTGAGCAACTTCATTTGTTTCAGGCTCTTGATTAGATTAATACAAAAAATGACAAAAAGGCAATTTACTGCATATAGTATACCACATCTCTAGATTACTTCAAAATTTTTCGCTTTGAATTATGAAAATGACTAAAATTTCATTAAATGCACACGGATTCTTCAGATTAAAGCCTCAATTCTATTTAATGTTGCATAAGTTTTTCAATAATTTAACTGCTTAGATATCACTTTGCCCTAGATCTCACTGTCAACCGTAAATAAACGATGTTCACTGCATTCTCTTCCAGCTGAGGCCCTACCCGGGTACCCGGGAACTCGAATTACCCGGGTACCCGGGTAATGAAATAACAGGGTGCCCGGGTAGTAAAATTTGCAAAGTGTGCAGCACTAGTGGGCGTGCGGGGAGGGGGACTTTGGGGAGATATGCACCTATCCCCAAAATTCAATTTTTGATTTATTTTGTTTTTTTCGCGATTTTTTGATGCAAATAGATGAGAAACGTTGAAAAATAGTGTTTTTTGCCATACCACCATTTTTAAGAACATTTTTTGACCTTTGAAAATTCTTGCCCCCTACACCCTCCCTGCCAGAATTTTGGTGCTGCCCACCTATGCTTATTACTGTAACACCCAATTTATTCATCGCCCGACAAACGAACTATAAGAGAAATTTGCTACTTACTTCGTCGGGCAAGGGAAAAATCGAGTGCTACAGTAATATGGAAATAAGTTTTCCGACTGAATTCAGGCACTAGCTTAAAAAACAGACTATAAGCAATTGACAGCAGTAATATAGTTGCAGCACAATCAGGAGAGACCAGACGAAAGGGCTAATATAATTGACATAAATATCAAATTATCCTCAAAATTAATACAGAAAAGCTTACAATTTTATCATTATCACAACCAGGCCCATATCCAGGATCCAGCCAAGGAGAGGGAGTGGGCAGACTCGACATGAATCGGTCTAATTCTCGGGAAATTCGTCGGGATAGCTAGTAAAAACCGCATTTCTCAACGTTTTTAGACATTCTTTATCTATCAAGATCATACAGTTCAAACTTTTCAAAAAAATTTTCTTCTTACTCAAAATGATATTAAAATTGCCAGTTTTTGGCCGCGCTCGAGTCAAAATTATGGGAAATATATTAAATCAGGCGCGAAGCGCCGAAAATTCGAAGATTTTACGTCAAATACAAGCAATTTTTCAATCTTTCCGGGCATTATCTTATCTTTCAAAATTTTTTTCCGGCTTAGGGGGGCGGCCGCCATACTTGGGCGTGGGGGGATATGCACCCCCCAGAAACAAAAAATACCACCAGAATTAAATTTTTGAAATTTCTTTTGTTTTTCGCAATTTGTTGATGCCAATGGATAGTGCTCGATGAGAAACGTTGAAAAATGGTGTTTTTCGCCAAACCACCATTTTTAAAGCCATTTTTTGACCTTTGAAAAAATCTTGCACCCCCAGAACTTTGGTGCCGCCCACCTAGGGCGGCCGCCCCCTCCGCCCCCTTAATAAGGCCCTGATCACAACAAATGCATTGACAACTTAAATGCTTTATTAATTACTTCATACATTTTTTGCATGTTAAATTTTTCGCATCATTTTTGAGGTCAAAAGCAGTAAAAATAACAAAATTTTTCACTTTTATGTACTTTTTTTACCTAGAAAGCGCCAAAAATTGATCAATTTATGTATCTTTTAGTGTTAAAATAGATAAAATGCAGTCAAAATGGACTAAAAATGCTCTAAATCATCACAAAAAGACGTTTTATAAGCTATTTTGACCATTTTGGTCAATTAAACGACAAAAAAATCGTGGACAATAAATTTACTCTTCTGGATTTCTGAGAGTTTATCCCCCGACCCTGACCTTGTGCGCCTATGGCCAAAATACCTATCAATGACATAATGACATGATTTATACTTATATTACTAATTTCTTATCTCCTTTCATTTAAAGTAGTGACGTAAACAACACGATTTTGTGAAAAACAGCAGATAACAAATATACAAACATTTAAGCAAAGTTTGCATCATAGTATGGATTCAAGAAGCACACAAGACATAAAGGTTTATGTTGACTTTCTTTAACGAGATCAGATGAAAACGCGATAAAATTCAATTCAATAAACTGATAAGTGCTACAAGTCTAATGATTCAAAATACGTATTGGCGACAGTTCCCAATCCTGCATCCATCTCATTAAACCTAGTGCATGAATTTTCTCATCAACTAAAAATGCTTATTACTGTAACACCGGATTCCTTCGCGGGTAACAATCAGAAAAAATAGGAAAAATTAAGTTCCACTACATCAGCGGTGTCTAGCAGAAAATAAATATAGTCATACAGCATGAGATGAGATTAGTATTTACATACACGTTCTAAACACAAACAATCATCAAGATAAGTAAACCTTGCAAACAATTTCATGTAAACATACATGCATAAGGTCAAAAGTTCTTGAAGGTGTCAAACCGAGTTTTGTGAAAAATAAAAAAAAATTTGAAAAAAACTTTTTCCTGCAAATTATTCGGAAAAAGCTTGTTAAAACTTTGTAAATGAACTTCTATGTAAGTCTTTTGCATTACTAATATATCCCATGTTTGTTTTCAGAGGCTTTTGAAAATGTGAAATGATAAACTCAAATAATTTAACCTCAAAAAGTTTTTGTGGCTATTTTCATGTTTGTTTCTTACTAGTTGAATATTTGACTAATGCACTAAAACCAAATTTCGATTTGACTAAAGAATCAACTGCACAAGCCAATCTTGATTGCGCTACACTTAAACTTATAATACACTATTTAACTTTTATTTTTCTTCGAATTTCAATTTTATTACAATTTTTTGTTTGTTTAATGCTTAAGTGAGAAAATTAATATGTATTCATAAATTAAAAATAATGAAGTCGTTACTAGCCAAATGAAATTTTGCCCTTAATATGTATATCCGGTGAAAAATAGGTACAAATTTAACCCTTTTTGAAGAAGCATGAAGAAGCATAGTACACTATATAATATGCTAATGTAGCACCGGCACCGGGACATCACTAATATATATTGATTTTTCGTCGTACAAGCATTTTTCGCCCCTATGATTTTGTTGATATTCTAGAGATAAGTTTTTCAAGCGTGTAGTTAATCTCTGGGTTACTTACATATTTCTCGTGCAATTTAATCGTATTGTACTGTTTTGCTCGTCTATTTCTTTCATCGAATCAGCATAAATACTATAGAAAAGTCATATTCTGTTCCGCTTAGCTTATTGTTTTCTATGCCTAACAGCTATATTCACAATTATTTATTAATTTTTTGTTTATTTCTCTTTTATCTGCTTATTTTTAAGTCTTTAATTCATTAAAGCAATATGTAATTGCTTACAATAGTAATACTAAGATGTTAGGTCAGTATAGAAATAATGCGGATGCTTGGTATAGCTTAGTAAGTATAGGGTATATGTTTTGTACAGGCCCCGGCCAGGCCCCCGGACATCTCTAATATATATATATATATATATATATATATATATATATATATATATATATATATATATATATATATATATATATATATATATATATATATATATACGAAATAATGGAAGAAAAGTGAAAAGTGTCCAAATGAACGAGTTTAACATTCTACTGCTTAAAAAATTGGTACGTCATTTGACGCTTTTTTTATGGTTCGAGCAATAGATATCGTCCCAAAACGGTCTGAGAGGGACATGCCTTCCAAAAGCCCTGGTAGGGGAGAAACCCCCTCAGTGTGCATGTGTAACATGCGTTTAACCTTAATTCGAACAATAATTATAAGAAATCATCAATACGACAAAATAACAGGAAAGAAAGAAAAAGAGGAACAAAGGAAGATGGAATAAAAACAGAAAATAAATAAAATAAAATGATATGTGACAAGTCAAAAATGATGTAGGTACATTTCACAAATTGTTTCAATTGACATATTTTCACTATTGCAACAAATTTTCAATGTTCAATAAAATCATGAAACTCAGCATTCAGAGACCAAAAACTACGAGCATAAAAGACTAACATTTGAGCAGAAGAAATAAAGTTTTTAAGCATAACTAATTTAATCGGCCAAATTCACATAAAAACATTACCTTTCCCGTAAGTTTTGCAGGAAATTCAGAGCGAAATCGATTGCTCAGGCCAAATCTAAATATTATTAACAAATTCTTACATACTCGAATATTGATGAGCAAACGCATTTATGTAATAAGTTTTTAGCTTCAAAACAACATGTGACGATGCGTCCATAGACAAGCAACAAGGTTTCGTTAGGTGACTGAGCGAATCACAAAATGGGATAATAACCTTATCTTTCTGTCAATATTTTCCGAAGAATTAATGCAGTCCGATTGAATTCTGATTGACAGTATTCAGCAAAAATTGAATAATAAATTTTGAGACCGTTCCTGTGAAAGCACATGCACTCATCTTTTAAATTTAGTTTCATTAAAATGTATAGATACGTATGTATTATTTTTAGTAGGTATTTTATATAGGTACTACCTGAAAATTGGAATAGAAAAGGTAGGATTAGATTTCTTTGAGTAGAATTCGACTAAACTAGTTGTGTACATCAGAATTCGAAAGATAAGATGAAAAGACAATATTTTGAATTAAAAAGTTCAGAGCGGCAAATAAAACTTTCTTTCTAAAAAAAGAGTTTTCAAAAAAAGCGATATGTACATGACAAAAATAGGCCAGCGTAGATTATCAAACTAAATTTAATGCAAATTGCAATCCATTCTCAGTATACCTACTTACAGAAAGCATCATAGAAAGCACTAAAATATATTTAACATGCGTTGACATTAAAAAGATATTCTTGGAAAAATGCATCTTTTTCTGCAACATACATGTAACGGCTCGAATTTTAAGAAGGGAGTCCCGGTCATTTTAAGGGGGATAGATGACTTCCAATTTCTGAACAAAATTGGCCAAAAAACGCCTAAAAACGGCCAAAAAATTCATTTTTTCCAAAAATCGGGGGGGGGGTTTATTAGGGGGTATGAAGGGGAAAGACCGACTTTGGGTGGGGGATCCCCCCATTCCCCGTGTAGCATGTATGGTCTGCACAATTCACTTATAGAAGGTATATGTACTTGTTACCCATTCATTTATCTTGGGTACAACAGCTCAAAAGTTTTTATAGAATATTAGGTCAGAGTTTCAAAATTTGCAGATAACAGTTTGTTATTCGAGTGCCTAATTAATAAAATAACGAATACGGGACGGGCTCGGGTTATAGTGTAAACAACTGGAATCTGATTCCGGTAGTAGAATTTCTTAATTGTCGCCTTTGACTGCAAGTATGCTATACGGCGTACAAGGTCACGGACCCGTCCCTTTACCGATATAACCCGCCTATTTCAAATTTTTTGTTAACCCTGAAAAGAAAAATCAGATTTGAAGATGCATCAAAAAGTCTTAACAAAACATAATTTTTGCATGCTTTTCAGCAAGTGGAATCAACACTTTCCGACGGGCTGACAAACATAAATGTTTCAATTCGGTTTTAATTTACAAGAGAAATTTAATATAAAAAGTCTATGCAGAATTGATAAATTTCAACATTCTAACTTGTCCTTTTATGTAAGTACCTAATTAATTTCCTCTAAAAAGTTTGAATTATTCATGGTATATACTTGGCAACATTTTCTCGCGCTTCGCGCTATAATTTAGTTTACGACATACTTTTTCTTTGCTAAGCCATGAAATTGAATGCATAAACAATGAATATTACACAAAAAATTGTTTTCAAATAAGCAATATGAAATTTTGCGAGTAGCGTCCGTCACTGACCTTTCAACTAAGAAGTAGTAATATCAAAAAATTAATACACATGCATTAAATTACATTACAATCATTAGCTTACACTGTCATGTGGCCTGATCCACGAATAATAATTGCTTCTGACATGCTTGATCGCGGTAGCGATCCGCTGGATACTTCAACGATGTCATCGACTCTTTCAATGATATCGAAGCGATTGACTGACATGTAAACTTACACAACTAAGGAGAAAATCGATGAACAATATGATAACCCAGCTTAAATGGTCAGAATCTCGTCAATCAATACATTCAAAGCAGTTTTAGAAATACGGTCATCATCCGTATTCACTAAATGTAGTAACATAATACAACAGTAATACGCTAGCATATGCATACTGGGAGGAGTAACGGGAGGGCGACCCCAACCAAGACTTTTGGAAGTCAAACACTCTCAGTGTGCATGTACAAAATGGGAATTCAGGGGGCGGGTAGTGGAACCAGAAAGTTTTTCTAGTCTTTTCGGCTCAAACATGGTGGATACTAGTTACACATTCAAAACTTGATTTTTTTGCGTTTCTGACGATGCTCTTTCCTACTAGAACGTAAAAACACAGAAGTTATTAGAAAAATACCGAAAAATCCAAATAAATTGAACAAAATATCGTCAAAAAATGAATATATTGCGGCCGAAAATGAGGCATTTTTGAGCAAGCAAATATCTAAAATGCTTAAAACAACACCTTTTCTACGCATTTTCTGAAAAATTGCGAATTCCGGGGCTCGAAGATTATTTAAACCCCAAAGGCCATTTTAGGGATAAAATGATATCTAACAGTATACATATATATGTACGAGAACATGCATTTATTCTTTGCACAGTTGACTGAATTCCATTTGAAGTTCCTCCAACTATTTTTAAGTCGAAACAGTTGTAAGCTACATGTGTAGAACCACGTCCTGCGACATTTTGTTGTGCAATTAAAATCACAACATCGAAATTAGCCTTCAAATAGCGCACTGCATTAATTTACACCCAAGCATAAATGTAAGAGGGGAATAGAAAACTCTACACCCAAAGTTCTAATGGGCGTGGTATTCGGCCTTCCATGCCCCCAGGCTCATGTGTGGTAGTACAGCGTAAATTTACTAAAAGGTTATTTGAATTTACTAATCTTTCTTATCAACAAAGAGAGGCTTGAACTCCGTAGAATTTCTTCTGATTTAATTGTTACACATATTATTCATAAAAAACATCTTAACTCCTAAAGATTTTTATCAGTTTCATAGTCATTCGCGTGCTAGAATGCATTTGCAAATCAGATCTATCTAGACAATCTTGGTCTTGATTGTAAACAGTATGGTTTCGCTATTAGTACAGCTAGAATTCGGAACAATCTTATGCCTTCTGATTCCGAATGTGTCCGTGACTTAGGTGTTCTAACTAGGGATCGACCGGAGGTCCATTTTTTTCCTCCGGGCCGGAGCTCCGGCCATCGTCACCTCCGGCTCCGGCTGGAGCCGGAGCCGGAGCCGGAGGCCGAAGGCCGGAGGTGAACTTAGAATTTTCAGTGAACTAGAATTTTCACAAGCCGTAAATATAATTCATATGATGTACAGTATATAGGTTTGTATAAATACATTGCTCATGGATAAGTAAAAAATCTATAGAAGTGAATGTTTATTGTCTAGCCATGCATTTATATGTACTAAAATATTGCGACCATATTAATTAAATTAGCTCTGTGATCTGTTGCTAGTCAAGCCACTTCCGAAAATTGATAAACGTGCTGAATGCAGATATATCAGTGAATCAGGTTGGTTTTCAATGCAAACTTCATAATGTATGAAATTTATTATTTATTCCATAATGTACCTATTTAATCGAACTATGCGAAAATCAAGAAGACTAACAAGCAATAACGTTCTACTAGTTCTCTCCTCACCTATTACACATGTTCTCAAATGACTGGTCTGGCAGCGGCGGTTGGGTAATCGAAAAAATCATTTAATTAGCATATTTCTATTTTTAGCTCCAATCTCACCGCTTTCTCGCTTGCCCTTATTGTCTGGATGAACTTATACTCGAAAAGTACCCAAATGAACAATGTGTCTGTATGTACTTATATCTACAATCTGTAATAGCTCAAAAAGTAAGTGAGCAGACTACGTCGCACAAAGTTTGTTATTTTGTCACTCGAAGGAGATTTATATCCATTTGTGCGCTGAATTAACGCGGACTCGGCTCGCTTTGCAATCTAAAATATTCTCGTTCATTATTAAGCAAAATATATGATATAATATTTCACCAATGGTGCATTCACAATGCCACATTAGTGTTCACATTCACAGCTTCACTTATTAAACCTGTGTTTGTACAAATTCACAAAATAGGCAATCTGTGTGCTAAGCTTCAAAAGGAAAGAAGAGCGTTAAAGCATTGAATGATTCGGTTCAAAAAAACCTCTGACCTCCGGCCTCTGGCCCCTTTTTGAACCTCCGGCCGCCGGAGGCCGGAGGACCAAAAAATGGCCGGAGGAGCTGGAGCCGGAGCTCCGGTCGATCCCTAGTTCTAACGTCTCAAAATTTGAAATTTCAACAGCATTATCATGAAATAATTAAAAAAGCTTCTCAATGCTCAAGTCTGATTCTGAAGTTACTATTTTCTCGTGATCATAAACTTTTGAGCAATATAACTATAACTGAGCAATATGGTTGCATGATGCTGGTCTGCAAAGCAAAATCGATAAATTCGGCGCTTCGCATTAATTTCTTCTATTTCTTGGCAGTTTCTATCATTTTATTGCAGCAAAAGTCAAAAAATTAGCGCTTTGCGCGCATTATAAGCATTTTTCATCAAAAACGTGATTTTTTTTAAAAGTACATTTATTTATTGCTTCAATAGTGCAGGACGATGTGTAAAGCTAAAAAACAGGTTATTCAACGGCCCCACCCGTTTTTATGGGTTTTTAGATTGAAAATTTTTTGGATTCCCCCGTGGCGAAAATCCTGGCTACTCCTATGCTACCAAAGTGATTGACGGGGGCCCCGGCTATTCCCGGCCATTTTTCAGCATCCCCGGCCCCTGCTGGGGCAAGGTCGAAAAATGGCCGGGGCTGGGAAAAATTTAGTGTAATTCGTATTTTGTACACAATGTGATACTGCCAGTTATTTATCAATGGGCAAGTGTTAATTTTGAGAACTGTACTGATTCGACCATATGTATACTCAGTCCTTGTTATATCTTTGCTACTATGTATAAATGAGCTTTTACTGATTGAATGTTCAGGACAATCTGCATGTTTTCAATTCCTTCACTTAACTCAGTGAACCAAATGCTGCTTTTATCTCATCTGTTTGTAGCTAGTGGCTAGAAGATTTAGAATTGACAAATACGTTCTATTTATAGTTGGAAATTGTATATACCTTTTCAAAAATATATTTTTTACAAAAAATAGTTTTACATATAATTGAATGGGAACCGCCTGCTTCAAAACGCCTTTCTTGTGTAATAGTTATTAGGACGGAAGTTAATTATAGGCAAATGTAAAGTACGTTGCAGAATTGCATTCGATCCGATAAACTATATATGTCTCCTTTATTACATCCAATACATATTCCGCCCAATCGCTACATCTCTGTGATTCCACTATAACGCGTTTCTTGCATAATAGTGCCTAAAAATTTGACATTTTTCCATTCTAAATACAAATTTTGCCCTTTTAAAGATATGTAGGACAGACAAGTTTTCAAATTGGAGCAAAGCGCCGAAAATTTTTTTCGAATTTACCACCTTTTTACAGTTTTTATCTTCTTAAAAATCTTTGTACATGTACAAAGATTGTCCTGAAAAGTCTTTGTACATTGGGAAAAATCTTTGGCGGATACAAAAAAACACTGTTTTGTACATGCAAATTTTTGTATACTTTAATATGGTACAGTAACGATTTCAGTGTGGTAGAACATATTCGACCTTTAGTAGTGTATTTGGCTAATTTTTGGGTTTCTGAATATTTGACATTTTTCCATTTTTCCATTCTAAGCGCAGTGTTGCTTATTACAAGATTTAATTCGCATATTACAATTTTTGTAATATTTTTGATTTTGTAGTACAAGTTGTTTTAGCTTTCTCAGTCGAGTTTTATGTGTGAATTCCATCAAAAGCTCATAAAAATTTCGGCACTTCGCGCCGAACTATCAACTAAATTCAGGCCGAATTATCACATTTAGAACCTTAATTTTTTGTATTTGGCGAAGATTTTTGCTGATGTACAAAGACGTTTCAGGACCATCTTTGTACATGTACAAAGATTTTTAGAGAAAAAAAACTGTAAAAAGGTGTAGAATTTCTTATTGCAAATTCTACCATTTTAAAGATTTTCAGGGGGTAAGCGGCTGCAAAAATGGAGCCGCGTACCCCCTTCCCCTGAAAGGCCGAGAAATATACAAGTTACAGGGGTTTGGGCCACCCCCATCGACGCTTTGAAGCCCCGAACTTCCTTGAAAGTCAGAAAATATTTGATCACCCTCCCCCATTTTTTGGCAAAAACCTGCGCTTCTTTTGCTATTTTTATGTGTTTTTACCATTTTTGATTTAGTCGCTAACCCCCTCCTTCTAAAAATGGCGAGGGACCCCTATCCTAGATTTCCAGCCGTCACATGTATACTGAGGGACCCTCATAAAATTTTAAGCGATTACATGCATGTTTTATTGTGATAGTTTCTCTATTTACTCTAGCTCACATTCTAAAATAATGTACCACTTCGTGAAATTCTAATAGATAGGTACACTTTTGCCATACTTAAAAATTAAGTTCAAAAAATTCAAAAGGTTTTCACCAAAAATCGTCTGACGGTGACTTGTGTCTTGGACCCTGAGGGGGTTATACCACTCCTCCCTTATGGGAATGTGTGATGTCTCATTTGTTACATCCAATACCTATTGCATCCAATTGCTACAGCAGCAGTAGCAGTAGCGAAGATTCAAATGATATAGAGTGTGCTAATAGTAGCGACATGACTTTATTGATGATTCAGACAATGAAACACTGGACTAAATTTGTTTCTTGTGACATAAATAGTAATAAAACTTGATATGAAAAGGCGCACCTAACTTTGCACTAGCCATTTACTACTGAATGGAGCAGTCGCTCATTATTTCTTTTCCTATGCCCACCCCAAGTATGTGTCATGCAATAATATTTTCCTTGTCTGACCCCGGCCAGCCCCGGCCCCCGGCCCCGGGCCGGGGATTTTTTCAGCCCCGGTACTGCCCCGGCCCCGGCCAAAAAAGTCGCCCCGGTCGATCACTAACTCACATGTCCCGTTACTAATTTGTATCTATTATGTAACTCGTCATTCCGTATTTTATTGCTTTAGTTCATTAGTAATGAAATTTCTTTCTTTCTTCAAATTTGAAAAAAAACAATAATTGTTGTGGGAGTAAGTTAAGAATATGGTACTTTCAGGATACTATGAAATAAACTTCAGAAGAGCGGATTTTTTCGCTCAGTACTTAGAACATCTTGAAAGAAAGCGCGAAAAAAATATTCATCCATCTATGATCAATATTACAAAAGCTATGAGTTTCGTTAATTAGCCTCTTCTCCACCTACGCAAGCATCTACTCGACCTAAGTATTTGAAAATTCAAACAGCTGAATGCAGAATCACATGTAGATACCCAATTTACGTCGATATAAGCATCTATCGGCCTAAGCATCTATTCATCTACCTAAGCATCTATACATCGACCTAAGCATCTATACATCGACCTAAGCATCTATACATCGACCTAAGCATCTATACATTGACCTAAGATCTAGACTGACGGAGCGACCTCGACCTAGAAGCTTAAAACACCTTTTCAGACATACTAAGCCTAAGCCTAAGTATATTAGAAGCAAAAACTTAGATTTTCCTATATCTTATCAAGTAAAACCGAAAAAACATGCAAAAAAAATGAAAATTTTTTTAAAGTTTTTAAAATTTCAAACAGCTTTCCGCGCCTTTTTTTGTTTCTCCTTCATTGCTATGCTTCCTACCATAATTTCGGCCCATATTATTCATTTCTGACAAATGTGTAAGTCCTTGGATCGAGCCGTTTAATTGTCCCACCCAACACTCAAATCGACAGTTGCCTGCAACTTTGCAAGTATGGCTTAGATTTTCACCAATTTTTTTCCCGAGCTCCAATTTATCATGTTCTACCAGTTTGGCACAAAAATGTTGGCATTCCATATTCCTTTTGCTCCTTTTTGGAAAGTACCATATTCTTAACTTTAGCCATTGTTGTGACTATACTCTGCACAATAGCAGTTACTATTCTGTATACGTGCCAGTTTTTCTAGGTTTTGCGTAGTGGGGAAGGTAGCAATCCCGCTGAGGTCTGAGATATGGGTCTCTGATGCAGCCGCGCATGAGTGTTGCCAGGTACCAAGATTCAGATTCTCCTGCACAGAGGTCAAATTGGGGAAAAATTCTCCTGCAATTCTCCTGAAAATATTTTGATTCTCCTGAAAATTCTCCTGGCTCATATTTTGCAGGAAAGGTTGTACAGCAGATCTACAATTGTATGTACACATGCATATCAAGCATGCTCAGGCCAATTCACCTTGTTTCACCCAACTATTTTATTCTGATCTCTTTCCTGTTAATCCTAAGGACACTCAAGGCTGAATAATGAACATTAATTCTCTCACAAAAAGCTCATGGAGCATATCTGCATTATACAGGCAGATGCAAAAATAATGGAAGACTAATGCTGCACCACAAAGTATAACATTTTATTCAACATCAACAGCTGACAAACATTAAATAACAGATTCCTGATCTTCATCAGGAGCTACATTTTTGGTCATGTAAATAGAATCCGTAAAGCGCAACAACATCTGTTTTGATGGCTTAAAGCTAGAAAGAGATATATTCCATAAGATAAAGGCATAACGAACAGTGATCACAGCATCAACCAGATTTTGCACTTTAATACTTAAAGGGACCTCCAAAACTTAATTATTTAGAAGACTATACAAAGTAAACCTAAAACCTGCTAGTGTCAAATACTTTTAATCAAGGATTTAGAAACTAATAAAGAATAGCACAAAAACAATAGATGTCTTATTTCGGCTACCAAGGAAACAGAAATGTTTGAAAACAAAATATCACAATCTGTAGCACTTATTCAACAATAGATAGGATCTATTGTTAGCTCAGGCGAATTCGTAATTGTCGCGTTTCAGTAATGAATTATTTCATTCATTCATTCATATATATATTCTGCGTCTTGTCTAATTTCACAAATGGGTACCTTTCAATTCAGAAATCTTTTCCCAATCCTTACGATAGGCCTGAACAAATTCGCACCGTTTTCGTGCTGTGGTTTCAATTTCACTGCTGGATTCGCCTGAGCTAACATTTACAATGGCAGTTTCTTTCGACATAGGAAATTTAAATTATAACATGTGTATCTACACTAATATATTATACAAAGGCACTAATCGGCTATCCTGAACAGAGAACAGATAATTTCACATATACTGCTCAAGGGCCTAAGCTAAAGAAGTCGCATTGTTTACAATACACATTATTCGAAAAAACAGTTTCTGTGCTTAAAACAGTGACCGCCAATTTTCAGTTGCACTTGCATCATCAAAAATTTCTGAAAAGAGCCCTGTTTGCAATGTCTTTTGAAAAAATAAATAATACTTTATTACTAATTGTATGTACTTCAGTAGCAAGCAAATCCTTACGTTTTGGAATATATCTAAAAAAATGTTTATAGGCGCTTTGCAAACACCGTTTTTTTCCCCAGCGACTTGGTTGACATTATAGACCAAACCCAAATTTTTTTCCACTTTTTCAACCTTTTTCCACGTTTTTTGGGAGGTCTAAAAACGTTAAAAATAGAGCGCCTGTGTTGGAAAATCAGTGTTTTTTAAGTAGAAAATTTTATGTACATATGAATAGCGGTGTTTGATGCACTTTTTGTATAAAAATTTCGCGCTCTACAAGAAATATCACGATCAGTATACGTTATTTATGTTAAAACTTGAATTTCCTTCCTTCAGTAGAGCATTTTAGCGAATTCTGAAGTCGTTTTTGATTATTAAAACCATAATTTATCAAATTACGCGAAGCGCCAGAAAATTTTGAAATTTTAGCTCTCTAAATCATTTTTGCATTACAAAAACTGTGCAGAAGGTAAGGATTTTCAATCGTAGTGGAGTTCTAGGACCAGATTATCAATAAAAATGCTGCTATTGGCGCCGCGCGGCTTAAACATTAATAACAAGTAAGAATTAAATCCATTCGGCGCGAAGCGCCGAAAAATTTTTGTAGTTTCACCGCTCTAAAACGCATTTTTGCATTACAAAAACTAACCTAATCCGTGCAGAAGATAATAAATTTCAATCGTAGTAAAGTTCTAGATCAAATTGTCAATAAAAATGCTGCAATTGACGCGGCGCGGCTTAAATATCAATAACAAGTAAGAATCAAATCAATTCGGCGCAAAGCGCCGAAAAATTTTGAAGTTTCGCTCCTCTAAACGCCTTTTTACATTACAAAAACTAACTGAATCCGTGCAGAAGATAAGGATTTTCAATCGTAGTGAAGTTCCAGACCAGATTGTTGATAAAAATGCTGCGATTGGCGCGGCGCGGCTCAAAGATTAATAAAAAGTAAGAAATAAATCAATTCGGCGCGAAGCGCCGAAAATGTTTTGAAGTTTTAACTCTCTAAAACGCATTTTTAACATTACAAAAATTTTCCACAAATGCCAACCAAGCCCAAAAATTTTTTCCATCTCCCAAAATTTTGGTTGACAAATACACCAAAAAGTGGAAAAAACGGTGTTTGCAAACGTCTATGAAACTGATAAAAACAATTAGACGGTGTGTAAAGCTATGTATTTCTGCGGCAGTAATTATTTGCAGTGAACTGCAGGCAATATAGCACACAATGTAAAATTATATGCAGTCAAAAACCAGCGGCCTAGACTGCAGGCAATATAGCACACAATGTTAAATTATATGCAGTCAAAAACCAGCGGCCTAGACTGCAGGCAATATAGCACACAATGTAAAATTATATGCAGTCAAAAACCAGTGGCTCAGACTGCAGGCAATATAGTACACAATGTAAAATTATATGCAGTCAAAAACCAGTGGCCTAGACTGCAGGCAATATAGCACACAACGTAAAATTATATGCAGTCAAAAACCAGCGGCCTAGACTGCAGGCAATATAGCACACAATGTGATATTATATGCAGTCAAGTTGGAAGCTTATCAATATGGGAAGCTGGCGCTTTGCTCGCATTTCAACCTGTAGTAGATGGTTTTAGAAGGCACTTTTATTTGAGATGGTCTGGCAGATTTGCTTCCTCATTAAAAAAATTTTTTTTGCGCTGCATGGGTAGCACATTCAATAGCTGCCCAGTCACCCATTAGCGCATGTTGATGGGCCAGCTTAAGCTCTGGGGCATACATACATACACACATATTTGATCAATCCGGAATAAATTTATAACTACATACATACACAGACTAGCATTATCACAGCCAATTAATCTTATGTCAGTTGTATACCGTGTCTCCCTAGGGGCAAAGCTATAACATCGCCTATGTTATAGCATAGGCGGAGGGGCTCAGAATCTGCTCCCTGGCTTTTCTCAGGGAGCAATGCTGCAGCATAGGTTGTTGTAGCATAGGGGCCTGCACGGACCTGCCCGGGGAGGGGGCGCACGCAAGCCCAGGGCCAAGGGAGGGGCAAATTTTCAGGGGGGAATTTCCCTGGGGGAAAAATTGAAAGAGCTATAATTCAAGAACCAGCAGCCAGATCGGACTAAAAACTTCAAAGTGTTAAGTATATGTTAGGTATGCTACGTACAAAATTTTAGCGCGCAACCTACAGTATACCAGCATTACTTTACACTTTTGCATAATTCAAGAACCAATGGCCGGATTTTGTTCAAATTTTCATGACATGATGCATATAGGCGAGTCATGCTATGCACAGAATGTCAGTGCGCAGCCTACAGTATACCAGTTTACTTTACACTCTCATTTGGTACTACTATAACTTTGGAAATAGAGGGCGGATTGGACTCAAATTTTCATAGTAGGATGGGTTTATGTTGCATGTCTTATCTTATTGTTATCAACATGTAATCTACAGTATGCCAATTTTATTTTACACTTCCTCGTATAGGAACGTAAATCGAGAACCAATGGCTGGATTTTGTTCAGATTTTTAGGATATGATGTATATAGGAGAGGCATGCTTTGCATAGAATTTTAGCGCGCAGCCTACAGTATACCAAATTACTTTACACTTGCTCAAATAGTGAAATAACTTCAGAAATAGAGGGCAGATTGGGTTTAAATTTTCATAGTAGGGTGGATTTATGTTGCATGTGTTATCCTATTGTTATCAGCATGTAATCTACAGTATGCCGATTTTAGTTTACACTTCATCATATAGCACCATATTTCAAAAACCAATGCTTGGATTTTGTTCCGATTTTCAGGATATGATGTATAGAGGCGAGCAGGGGCGGATTTAGGGGGGGGGCGGTAGGGGGCGGCCGCCCCCCATTGGCCCAAAAAATGCGCAAAATTTAGGATTTTTGAGCGATTTTTGGGTAAAAAGGGCTAATTTTTCCGCCCAAGTCAGGGTTCCGCCCCTCCCTTAGGGGTACTCCCCCCTTAGGAAAATCCTAGATCCGCCACTGGAGGCGAGGCATGCTATGCATAGAATT
Source organism: Mermis nigrescens (assembly GCA_036768485.1). Lineage (NCBI taxonomy): Eukaryota > Metazoa > Nematoda > Enoplea > Mermithida > Mermithidae > Mermis > Mermis nigrescens. Next base: position 21,964 of record JAVLUZ010000078.1, read on the forward strand.
TTAGCGCGCAGCCTACAGTATACCAATTTACTTTACACTTGCTCAAATAGTACTATAACCTTAGAAATAATGGGCGGATTGGAATAAAATTTTCATAGTAGGGTGGGTTTATGTTGCATGTATCATCTTATTGCTTCAGCATGTGATCTACAGTATGCGGATTTTAGTTTACACTTCCTCATATAGCACCATATTTAAAGAACCAATGCTGTGATTTTGTTCAAATCGTTGGGATATGATGTATATAGGCAAGGCATACTATATATGGAATTTCAGCGCGAAGCCTATAGTACACCAGTTTACTTTACACTTTCTCATATAGCACTATATTTCAAGAACTAGAGGGCAGATTTGGCTCAAATTTTCAAAGTACGTTAGGTTTACTTAGGTATGCTATGTACAAAATTTTAGCGCACAACCTACAGTATGCTGATTTTTTTACACTGTCTTTACAATGCTTAATTTTTTACTAGTACTTGTCTAATGATGCCATTGGGAGTTATTTTTGCCCAAAAATAAGCAACCAGTATAGGCGAACATTGCTCAAATTTAAGTATCATGCAATTTTGAGCTTCTCAAAGTTTATCAGAAAATACCTGAAAAAGGGCGATCTTTGCCTGCTGTTCAACTTGTGGAAATTTTTAAGCCCTGAAGCTAGGTTTTACTTTACAAACCTTCACACAAAATTCATTAATGAAAACATAACTTCATCCATGTCATCAGTATTGATCTAAAAATTTGCAAAGTTTGGAATATTTTTTGTTAAGCTTAGAAATTGTTTTGTAAAATTTTGAATACTTTTTGTAAAGTTTGGAATATTTTTTGTAAAATTTGAAAATTTTTCTGTAAAACTTGGAATTAATTTTACATGCTTAAGCATAGTACTTTTGCAAAGTTTGGAATATTTTTTGTGAAGTTTGGAATATTTTTTATAAAATTTGGAATATTTCTAGTAAAATTTGGAATATTTTTTGTAAAATTCGGGAAATTTTCTGTAAAGTTCGAAATATTATGTATCTAATCCGCATTTCTCAAGCATTGTTGAAACTATTTTATATGCTCTGTACAACTCATGCTCCCTCCTAAGTCAAGCAAAAAAAAACCTAAAAGAACCGCTATTATAAATACTGCTAGCAAGGATCAAATCCTTTGTCTCTGTGACTGTGCAAACAACTTTCTGAATGGTAATATTCCTTTTGATAAAAAGGATATGAATAAACTTCGAAGATATCAGAATCAAATAAGATACCTGGCAAACAATAAGCAAGTGACTACAAAACAAAAGAAATATATTATAATACAGCAAGGTGGTTTTCTTCCTCTTTCACTTACTCCCATACTTACAATAGCTGGTAGTTTGCTAGCTGATGCAATAGTTGGTAGTAAATGAAACATACTGAAAAAATTATTTGTATACCTGCTGAAATCAGCGAGCGGACTAAACCTATTGTAAGTATGGGAGTAAGTAAAAGAGGAAGAAAACCACCTTGCCTTATTATAATATCTTTCTTTTGTTTTGTAGTCGCCTGCTTTTTGTTTGCCAGGTATCTTATTTGATTCTTATATCTTTGAAGTGAAGTTTATTTATATCCTTTTTATCAAAAGGGATATTACGATTCAGAAAGTTGTTTGCACAGTCACAGAGACAAAGAATTTGATATTTGCTTGCAGTATTTATAATGGCGGTTCTTTGAGGTTTTTTAGCCCGACTTAGGAGATGTAAACAACCAATATTGCGTGTTAATCGTTCTTTACCCATTTTTTCCCTTTTTTGTCACAATATCTCTACTAGTATTTATAGATTTCTGCATATAAACAGTTGGATGCCTGCTAAAAATATTTGTTTTAAGCCTGATCTCATCTCTAGCATTTTGATTTGAATCAATTACAAGGTAACCATGTGACTGAGAAGTAGCATCAGAATAAGCTTGTGAAAAAAATTTAGCGTTGGCAGGATAGAGCTGTCTGGAAAGCATTTGTGCCTGTAGCTGATCAGCAGGGTGTTTGAATAAAACTATGTAATCAGAGTTGATGCGTGAAGTTCTCAGATCATCAAAGAAAACGTTTTGAACAATGTGTATAATGCTAATGTTTCAATGATGACAACTCCTTGTAAAAAGTTGCACAATCTGGGCATTACCCTTGCTCTGTTGCATAAGATCATCGAGAATCAAAAGTTGAGGCATATGACTAAACTGTTTTAGGTAATTAAAATCAGGAAGCCCTTCTATGAATAAAACATCATTTAATTTTTTATAAAGAGGCTGGTTTTCCATGAAGCACCACCAAATCTTTTTGATTTTAGTATCAATCAGGCGTGCTCTATTCTCAATTAATCGCTTGACAAATGTTGTTTTACCTGACTTTGTTGGTCCTGAAACAAACAAAAAAAAATAAAATGTAAAATACAATACAATAAAAAATACAATAAAAAATAAAATACAAAATACAATATAAAATACAAAATACATAAAATACAAGCAAAGCAAAGACTGCACAATACAATTATTTGAGATTTCCAGGAATTGTATTTTGACTACCTCAGGCAACATTAGTGATTTTCGAATCGGGTAAAATTGTATGTGTTGGAGCTAAAACAGTGAAAGATGATGAAAGTGCTATAAATCAGCTGTAGATGCATTAAATGCTAGAAGTGATGATTTAAAGGTGAAACCCCATATGTTTGCAGGTTCGGCAAATTTAGGGTTCCGCATTAATCTTTGCAAATTTTATGAGCTGGTGAAAAGAAAATGCATGTATGAAGTAGAACTGTTCCCTGACTTATTATACAAATTCAGAAATATAACATTTTTGCCATTCACCAGCGGAAAATTGATCCTTAAAGGTGCAAAACAGGAGCATGAGTTGCACAGAGCATATGAAATAGTTTCAACAATGCTTGAGAAATGCAGATTAGATACATAATATTTCAAACTTTACAAAAAATTTTCCAAATTTTACAAAAAATATTCCAAACTTCACAAGAAATATTCCAAATTTTACAAAAAAATTTCCAAACTTTACAAAAAATATTCCAAACTTTACAAAAAATATTCCTAATTTTACAAAAAAAAATTTTTAAGCTTCACAAAAAATATTCCAAATTTTACAAAAAAAAGTTTTTTAGGCTTTACAAAAAATATTCCAAACTTTGCAAATTTTTAGATCAATACTAATGACATGGATGAAGTTATGTTTTCATTAATTAATTTTGTGTGGAAGTTTGTAAAGTAAAACCTAGCTTCAGGGCTTAAAAATTTCCACAAGTTGAACAGCAGGCAAAGATCGCCCTTTTTCAGGCATTTTCTGATAAACTTTGAGAAGCTCAAAATTGCATGATAATTAAATTTGAGCAATGTTCGCCTATACTGGTTGCATATTTTTGGGCAAAAATAACCCATAATGGCATCATTAGACAAGTACTGGTAAAAAATTAAGCATTGTAAAGACAGTGTAAAAAAAATCAGCATACTGTAGGTTGTGCGCTAAAATTTTGTACAAAGCATACCTAAGTAAACCTAACGTACTTTGAAAATTTGAGCCAAATCTGCCCTCTAGTTCTTGAAATATAGTGCTATATGAGAAAGTGTAAAGTAAACTGGTGTACTGTAGGCTGCGCGCTGAAATTCCATATGTAGCATGCCTTGCCTATGTACATCATATCCTAACAATTTGAACAAAATCACAGCATTGGTTATTTAAATATGGTGCTATATGAGGAAGTGTAAAATAAAATCCGCATACTGCAGAGCACGTGCTGTTAACAATAAGATGATACATGCAACATAAACCCACCCTACTATGAAAATTTTATTCCAATCCGCCCTCTATTTCTAAGGTTATAGTACTATTTGAGCAAGTGTAAAGTAAATTGGTATACTGCAGGCTGCGCGCTAAAATTATATGCATAGCATGCCTCGCCTCTATACATCATATCCTGAAAATCTGAACAAAATCCAAGCATTGGTTCTTGAAATATGGTGCTATATGAAGAAGTGTAAACTAAAATCGGCATACTGTAGATTACATGCTGAAAACAATAGGATAACACATGCAACATAAACCCATCTTACTATGAAAATTTTAACCCAATCCGCCCTCTATTTCTGAAGTTATATCACTATTTGAGCAAGTGTAAAGTAATTTGGTATACTGTAGGCTGCGCGCTAAAATTCTATGCATAGCATGCCTCGCCTATATACATCATATCCTAGAAATCTGAACAAAATCCAGCCATTGGTTCTTGATTTACGTTCCTATATGAGGAAGTGTAAACTAAAATCGGCATACTGTAGATTTCATGTTGATTACAATAAGATAACACATGCAACATAAACCCACCCTACTATGAAAATTTGAACCCAATCCGCCCTCTATTTCTAAAGTTATAGTACCAAATGAGAAAGTGTAAAGTAATCTGGTATACTGTAGGCTGGCTGCGCACTGAAATTCTGTGCATAGCATTACTCGACTATATAAATCATGTCATGAATATTTGAACAAAATCCGGCCATTGGTTCTTGAATTATGCAAAAGTGTAAAGTAATGCTGGTATACTGTAGGTTGCGCGCTATAATTTTGTACGTAGCATACCTAACATATACTTAACAGACTCTGAAATTTTTAATCCGATCTGGCTGCTGGTTCTTGAATTATAGCTCTTTCAATTTTCCCCCAGGGAAATTCCCCCTGGAAATTTGCCCCTCCCTTGGCCCTGGGCTTGTGTGCGCCCCCTCCCCGGGCAGGTCCGGGCAGGCCCCTATGCTACAACACAACCTATGCTGCAGCATTGCTCCCTGAGAAAAGCCAAGGAGTAGATTATGAGCCCTCCGCCTATGCTATAACATAGGCGATGTTATAGCTTTGCCCCCTAGGGATACACGGTATACAACTGACATCATAAGATTAATTGGCTGTGATAGTGCTAGTCTGTGTATGTATATAGTTATAAATTTATTCCGGATTGATCAAATATGTGTGTATGTATGTATGCCCCAGAGCTTAAGCTGGCCCATCAACATGCGCTAATGGGTGACTGGGCAGCTATTGAATGTGCTACCCATGCAGCGCAAAAAAATTTTTCTAATGAGGAAGCAAATCTGCCAGACCATCTCAAATAAAAGTGCCTTCTAAAACCATCTACTACAGGTTGAAATGCGAGCAAAGCGCCAGCTTCCCATATCGATAAGCTTCCAACTTGACTGCATATAATATCACATTGTGTGCTATATTGCCTGCAGTCTAGGCCGCTGGTTCTTGACTGCATTTAATTTTACGTTGTGTGCTATATTGCCTGCAGTCTAGGCCACTGGTTTTTGACTGCATATAATTTTACATTGTGTGCTATATTGCCTGCAGTCTGAGCCACTGGTTTTTGACTGCATATAATTTTACATTGTGTGCTGTATTGCCTGCAGTCTAGGCCGCTGGTTTTTGACTGCATATAATTTTACATTGTGTGCTATATTGCCTGCAGTCTGAGCCGCTGGTTTTTGACTGCATATAATTTTACATTGTGTGCTATATTGCCTGCAGTCTAGGCCGCTGGTTTTTGACTGCATATAATTTTACATTGTGTGCTATATTGCCTGCAGTCTAGGCCGCTGGTTTTTGACTGCATATAATTTTACATTGTGTGCTATATTGCCTGCAGTTGACTGCAAATAATTACTGCCTATTTCTGCACTTCGTGATATTAAGTGAATAAATAAATGAATGAATGAATGATTTACTAAGGAAGCAAGAAAGTTATTTGGATATAGTTATAACTTAACACTTAGGTAGGTCTCAACTATGAACGAAATAAATTCTTAATGTGAAACAACTAACTAAGTACAGTAAGAAGGTTAATGTATGATAATCATTATAACTTGCTGTTTAAGTTTTGAAAATTCTCCTAGATTTTCAGGATTCTCCTGAATTCTCCTGACATTTTAAAATTCTCCTGCAGGTTTACAATTTCTCCTGAAGAGCCCATTCTCCTGCTCCTGCTCCTGAAAATTTTAGATTCTCCTGAATTCGGGAGAATTTTCCTGCACCTGGCAACCTGAGCTGCGCGCGCGCTCTTCTAGCCAGTACAGTAAGTAAAAAATGTGAATAATTTTTGTATGCGAAGTAACGTTATTTTTAATTAATCACCTCTCAATAATGCTACATACGTTCTAATTAGCCCTTACTACCAAATACAAGAAGTATACGTACGGACGTACGGTAGCTATACGTATCTACTTAGGATAACGACTTATATCTGGCGCTTTTCGCATAAAATTTTGTATTATTTAGCCTTTTAACCTCAAC
>JAVLUZ010000780.1:0-10763 GCA_036768485.1 Mermis nigrescens
CATGGCAGAAAGGGCCGAATGTAAGCGGAAGTAATTTGGGTTCAAGAAATTAGCTGCTGATATTAAATTAAAGAAAATCAAATATATTAAAATTAAGTAAATCGAGGTTATCGGATCAGAGTTAAAGAATGAAACAAATTCAATAAATTAATAAAATAAATTGAACTAGAAATGGGAGATATAATAATTGAATCTTTCGAATGCAATCATTCAAAAACGTCCATATTAGATCACAGGTGGGCAATGCCGCGCCACCGGCGCCACTGGGTGGCGCCAGAAGGCACATCGGTACCTTCAGAACCCCAGCTGGGTGGCGCCAGAAAAAACAGTTTTTGATTGGGGGGTGTAGAATTCTTTGACCCAAAAATAAAAAAGTGAGAAAATGATACAACCAACCAACTAGCCGGCCAACCAACCAGCCAACTATCCAGCCAAAGAACCAACCAACCGGCCAAACAACCAATTAACTAGCCAACCAACCAACCAACTAACCGGCTAACTAGCCAGCCAACTAGCCGACCAAACAACCAACCAACCACCCACCCAACCAAACAACTAACCAACTGGCCAAACAAACAACCAACCAAACAACCAACTAGCCAACCTTTCAACCAACCAACTAGCCAACCAACCATTCAACTAACCGGCCAACCAACCAACAAACTAGCCAACCACTCAATCAACCAACCAAGCAACTAACCGGCCAACTAGTCAGCCAACTAGCCAACCAAACAACCAAACAACTACCTACCCAACCAAACAACTAACCAACTGGCCAAACAAACAACCAACCAACCAACTAACAAACCACTCAACCAACCAAGTAGCCAACCAACCAATCAAGTAACTGGCCAACCAAACAACAAACTAGTCAACCGCTCAACCAACCAACCAGCCAACCAACCAACCAACTAGCCAATCAATCGACCAACCTCAACAATAGGGACCACGGTACCTCCAGGACCAAAATCCATTGCCCAGGTATGTATTAGATACTAGAATATAAAAAAGTTTAAATCTTAGTAACTCGCACGTGACCTGAGCGGTTTTTAGATATCGTTTGCTGTAATGGACGTTTAGTAGCAGGCTTAATATTACGACTTCATCTTGCTTAAGTAAGAAACTAGTTTTTTTGATGATTCTCTGACTTCTTAATTGGATTGTGTCCAGGGTGGCCGTCCATCCAGGGTGGCCGCCCGTCCAGCCTGGCTGTCCATCCAGGGTGGCTGTCCCATGCTGTATCAGTGCAAAATTAGAGCGTGAATTTTCCAGGGTGGACGACTATCCAGCCTGGCCGTCCATTCAGGATGGCCGTCCACACTAGAATATGACTTAATTATACTGTCCAGAGTGGCCGTTAATCTATGCTTTATTTAGTTTCTATTAATGTCACATATGGTGGCAATGTTTATTAGAAAACTGTTCGAACGAGTACCGTGTTCTGGCGTTTCTGTTGTGCAAAATGCACCTAATTTACATTTTTCTCACATAATAAGAAAAGTGCCGCATTTGTATGCGTCTTTTTTTTGTCTTGCAGCGAAAGGTGCGCGCAATATGTTTCTGTCAACAAAAAACATATTCTCAGTTTATCTTTGCATTTTTGTTTTTTCTCCAATCTAAATCAGCAAGCTTGACAAACAGATATCGATAAATGAGCCTTTTCCGTAGATATTCAAGTTATTTATGTATACTTGATTCGCTTTTATTAACCTTTAGATGCTGCTGACGATACTTTGGTGGCGCCTGAATTTTTGGGATATAAAAATTATTAAAGGTAAAAAATGCCTAAAATCGATGGCACGAAGAAGAACACAATTTTTTGACACTTCTCATCGAGCTCGATCCATAGCATTAAGATTCAAGAGATAAAAACAAAAAGTATTTTGGCGGTCTTATCAATTCGGGGTGTCTTTTCAAATTCTATCTTTCGGTTTAGTAGGGTCCAGACCAGACATGCACGTGGGGGTGGTTGGTAGGCCCCAAAATAAAAGATGGAAAATTTCATGGATAAAATGAGGCAAAATGAAGCCCCAGGCTGACTGACCCCCTCACAGATCAGCCATGTTGTGCACCTATGGTCCAGACCCCAACATTTTTGTGTACTGATGACTCATCAATCGTTTTTGAACACAGGTGTCGTATGTGATCTATTGAAAAATCGTCAATTTCATTCAGGTTTTCTTATATAGCCTACGTAAAATGCATTTAATTGTATATAGGTAATTTTTCAATTGCAGGCCGCGATTCGTCAAAATCGAGATCAACAGATAAATCCCTATATAGAATGATACGCTTGTGACTCGGCCCTCTTTTTTTGTTTATGCATTCGTAAATAATTATTTTACAATATTCGTTCGTTCTTATATTCTAAATTCTAACTCGATTTCTGCGTATAATAGTTCATAAGTAAAAAATTGCTTACAGATGGTTTTTTAAAGATTCTTTGCTATTATAATTATTGTTTAATGCTTGAGGGTTTCTATAAGAAAATATATAAATTAAGGGTCTTCATGTCAAATTAATCGCAATAAATAAAACTTAGTCGAGTATGATAATTTTAGGTAGCGTATATGCACAGCAATGCCGATCTGGGAGAGGGAGGGGTGTTGGCCAGCCGGTATGTGGGGTCAAGAATTGAGCTTTTCTAGGTCAAATTGACCTGAAAAATTAGTATGGTCAATTAAATGCACTTTCAAAGAAAATTTTCAGTTTTCATCCATTTTTGGCCTTCATTTTCATCAAGAAATTTCCAACTTATTTTCGGCGTCTCTTATCGAGCTATATTTATTCGCATTAGAACATCACGAGAAATAAGCAAAAAATATTGAAAATTCAATTCTGGAGGTCTGTCAAATTATAGGTCTTCTTCGGATTTTTAGTGTCCAGACCAGACAAGCACATGGGAGGGTTATGAAGACATTTAGGCCCTTAAGTAAGAAAATGAGAAAATTCGTACAGTATATGAGGTAAAATGAAGGCTAAAAACGGATGAATCCAAAATTTTCTCCAGAAGTGCATGAAATTGACTAGAAACTGCGGAATAACATAGCTTCAATGCTATTTTAGCATTTATTCATTTTTGAGGTCACTTTGGCCCAAAAAAGCTTGCTAACTCACCTCCAGACTAGCGTTGGCATCGCAACGAAATCGTTAGTTGCTGGGTAATGAAGCCTCCATACAACTTTGGTGGAATGCTTTTCACTGTCAAAGGATATTTTGACTTGTCCTGGCCAAGAAAAAATTTTAAGAGAACGTTAATCTCGGTTTTGATCGTAATATTAAAGCGAGTGCGTTTTAAACTGCATTTTTAGCTTCAGCACAAAATTCTCTACCAAAATATCTGAAGGTAATAAAAATTTACAAAGAATGTATCACTCAAAAATGCTATTTAAAAATTAACGAAATGTCAAAAACGTTAACGTTTGCAAATGCTAACTCAGACCGGCTGACCCCACGTCAGCTATGCGATGCATCTGTGGTCCAGACTCCCAAGCCCTTGTTTACTTGAGACATACATTGTGAAGTGGATGGGGGTGGAGAAGGGTCCTTCAAAGCCAGAAAATTTTTCACCCGCCCCCCTTAATTTTCAGAAAAAATTGTATTTTTGGCCATAAATCGGCGGTCCACCTCCCTCCTAAAAATGGCATCAAAAAATCGCTAAAAAAGCAAAAAAATTTCAAAATTTGGATTCTGGGGGGGTATTTTGATTTCTGGAGGGGGTATTTCAACTTCTGGGGGTGCATACCCCCAAACCCTCCACGCCCATGTGTGATTTCGAGCCCTTACATGTATGACTGATGACTTGTCAACATAAACGTAGCAAGAGGGTGGGGACTGGGGATCCCTAGGTCTATCGTCTCCCACGTTCCCTCAAAGTCATAGATTCTTTGCCCCCTCTAACGTTCAGCATAATTTTACGTTTTAAAGCATTCTAGATCCTTTCATTATTAGTTTTGGCCAAAAATTGGAGGTGATTTACGACCCCCCACCACCTCAAAAAGTGGCCGACTACTCGCCTCTCATAATTTTTGAGTCATTAGATGAATTCCCTATTTTGAATGCAGGTCTTAAGGTATCCATTGTCAAATCGTTAATTCCTTTCAGGGCCCTGAGTCGCTCATCGCTGGTGATACGTCAAAATCGCCCTCACAAGTTAATGATTATGTAGAATAAGAACATACGATTCGGCCCTCGTTTTCTCGTATGCGCATTCATAAATAATCAGTTTACGATCTTCGTTCGTTCAATCATATTCCAAATTCTATCTGCTTACTGCTGATAACAGTCATAATTAATGAATTATACTCGCAAATAGTTTTTTCAAGATTCGATGCTTTCAAAATTCATGCCTTAATTAATTATTGAAGAGTTTCTTCAATAAAATCCATAAATTGACGAGTTTTACCGAATTAGTCGAATAAATCAGATTTGGTCGAGTATGATCGTTTGAGGTAGGTTAGGATTTTTTGATCTCTGCTCAGGGATTTCCGTCCATATTTACCCAGAACAGTGCTTAACTGATCTGTCTGCCATTGATCTAAGATCGACTTTCCAGCGCAATGGCGGATGCAGGATTTTCTGGCAGGAGGCGGACACGAAACCCGAACTTTTTCTAATAGTACCGACAATACTCTGAAAAAATTCTTGCAATTTGCGTAAAGTAGCGGCTTTTTTCCGTCTTTTAATAAGCAAAAATTATTTCTGATACCAAAATACTTTAGGAATTTCGACAATGTCTTATGAAAAAATGCTAAAAATTAGTCCGAAATAGGCTCAAAGCGCCACAAAAAAAGAATGCAAAACGACGCCAAGGCATAGATCTCCCTTCTATCTTACCTAATCACAGAGTTAAATTGAAGTTTAATTATAAATCAGAACTATTCTGCAAAAGTGATTGAAATTGGCCAGAAAGTATGAATCGAGGTAGTTTTGACTAGAGCTGTAGTGGGGTCGCCTGTTTAGCCTTGGCTGAGGCCTATTCTAAGGTTGTTACACTTCCCAAACTGTAACCTGATGAAGAAAAAACTTTTTTTAGTAAAATGGTAATATGATGACGAAAGTGCTATAATCGATTTCAGAATGAATTCGTCAAAACACGTTAAATAAAGCTAAAAAATAATGAAACATGTGAGCGCTCCATCCAAGATGCTTGATTATATGAACTTCAGTCTAATTTTCTTTAAGTCTGTGTTTAGTTAATTAAAGGGCGAAACAGAAATGCATATGTGCTCCATGACTGTTCCACTAAGCATTTCAGAGCCCGGTTTCTACAAAGTGTGGCTTACAAGCTAGGATTAACATGGAAAATGTTCAATTTTGATGTTTTACGTTACAACATTGTCGTTGGTTTAAGCGTGGCTTAAGCCTGCGTTTCTGGAAACCGGCTTGAGCCAGGCTTAACCCTCCATTTACTGTGCCCTATGCCGGAGGCATAATGAATCACTTTATTGGTATTTTTTCTGTTCTTCCTTATCCATGTGTTCAAAGCTTTGTCTAGCCTCGTTTTGGCTTCAGTTTCATCGTTTTATATGGTTTAGCTTGATGAGAAGTTAAAGAGTAGTAAAAAATATGCATTTTCGGTCTATTTTCAGACATATCACAAAACCTCAAAACGGAAAAATAAGGTTCATTAAAAAAATTTAGTGCTTTATTCCTTTCCAGATTTTTTAAATGCAACACCTGCTTAAGTTCAACGCAACGGAAATCTATTTTAGACCTTTTGAACAATTTCCCCGCCACCGTTTTTTGAGAGACGAAATAAAGATACAGTATTCAAATTTTAGGTATGAACGTAAACAACCTTTATTGACTTTTGCACAAAAAATTAAAGACAATAAGTCATAAGCTAGTTGCATGTAAAGTTTCGTCACTGCAGCTATTATGGATCGGCTAAAAAACGGTGGCGGTAAAATTGTTCAAAAGGTCCTCTATTTTTTCTTGTTTTCTCATGGATGTCTACCAGGCGCCTATTCATATGCATTGCAATAGTTTTTAATTTGTACATCTTTCAAAAATAATTTTCACAGAAAATAACATGTATGTAGATGGAGCATAAAAAATGACACTAGAAAGTAATAACTGTGGTGTAGCTTAATATGGACTAGGAGTTTTTGCTATGATGGTGCACTTCGACTGCAAAAACATGATGGTGAACGGAGGGTTAGGCCTCACCGCGTGTCTTACGACCCAGATTTTCCTTGAAAAATTTAGTTAATTAGCCGAGTATCATCTCACAACGCCACTAACAAGCATTTAGACGAAATTTTTGGCTAAGCCGGATTGAGTTACTCTGACAGAGTAGGATATCGTTCCTAGCGAAGCACAAAGGGCTTATAGTCTATTTCACATTACTTCGTGCATAGATTTTGAGAACTTTTATCGACAGTAAGCCAGGGGTTACGATAATTATAAATCAGATCAATGCTTTATCGCAATATGTCTGTTTATTGTCGGAGATAGTTTGAAAATTTATGACCGAACTCATGTGAAACAGACTATAGGTATTTATTTAGTTTCACCTTGAAAATTGACAGCTGAAATACTTTAAGATTTTTAACCCTTCTGATACCAACACGGTACACTCTGTGCACGGGTTTTTGTAAATTCTCCAGCGGATAGCGCAGCTATTCTGCCCTTCTTACACATGCTTTTGCAAAAAAGCGGAATAAAAGTCGTACTTGTATGAGAATGTTAAGTATTTCTCCACACAACTTCGAAAATTGCAATGTTATAAAGTAGGTTTTATACGTATTTGCTGCACTTTGTCTTTTCCTTGAATCTGACTGAAATAATTCCAATGCCCTTCAAAATTCTCGAAGAGTGTGTTTTTGACCAAACAAGAAATGGTATATCTTCCGGACATTTCATTATGTCAATGCGTATAATTTTTTGCCAAAACAGTAGGATTACCGTCGACCTTGGAGCACTTCTGGTTTTTATAATGTCTACCTTTACTAACAAAGTTCATTTCATCTATTTTAGGCCGGCCGCATATAGCGATTCTAACTAATCGGTAGATTAGATATCTCCGACCTCGCTTTATTTGCTGAACGAGAATAAAAAATTAAGAAATTGCTAACATTTGCCATCACACCTGACACAATTTTAAAAAGTTCTCTAACGAAACATAAAAATCGAATTTTATAAATAACCAACATTCAAAGCCTGTCAGGAGTCATCTGCCAATTTTGATTTTTTAAAAAAAGAAGATAAGATAAATCAAACAAATCGACATTGTCAGCAAAAAAGCGCTTTCAATGGTAGAAAATCTTTCAGTTTTCGACTGGATACAAAAATTTGTCCCATTTTTCCGTGAGGAAACAAGAAAAAATAGAGGACCTTTTGAACAATTTTACCGCCACCGTTTTTTAGCCGATCCATAATAGCTGCAGTGACGAAACTTTACATGCAACTAGCTTATGACTTATTGTCTTTAATTTTTTGTGCAAAAGTAAATAAAGGTTGTTTACGTTCATACCTAAAATTTGAATACTGTATCTTTATTTCGTCTCTCAAAAAACGGTGGCGGGGAAATTGTTCAAAAGGTCTAAAATAGATTTCCGTTGCGTTGAACTTAAGCAGGTGTTGCATTTAAAAAATCTGGAAAGGAATAAAGCACTAAATTTTTTTAATGAACCTTATTTTTCCGTTTTGAGGTTTTGTGATATGTCTGAAAATAGACCGAAAATGCATATTTTTTACTACTCTTTAACTTCACATCAAGCTAAACCATATAAAACGATGAAACTGAAGCCAAAACGAGGCTAGACAAAGCTTTGAACACATGGATAAGGAAGAACAGAAAAAATACCAATAAAGTGATTCATTATGCCTCCGGCATAGGGCACAGTAAATGGAGGGTTAAGCCTGGCTCAAGCCGGTTTCCAGAAACGCAGGCTTAAGCCACGCTTAAACCAACGACAATGTTGTAACGTAAAACATCAAAATTGAACATTTTCCATGTTAATCCTAGCTTGTAAGCCACACTTTGTAGAAACCGGGCTCTGAAATGCTTAGTGGAACAGTCATGGAGCACATATGCATTTCTGTTTCGCCCTTTAATTAACTAAACACAGACTTAAAGAAAATTAGACTGAAGTTCATATAATCAAGCATCTTGGATGGAGCGCTCACACGTTTCATTATTTTTTAGCTTTATTTAACGTGTTTTGACGAATTCATTCTGAAATCGATTATAGCACTTTCGTCATCATATTACCATTTTACTAAAAAAAGTTTTTTCTTCATCAGGTTACAGTTTGGGAAGTGTAACAACCTTAGAATAGGCCTCAGCCAAGGCTAAACAGGCGACCCCACTACAGCTCTAGTCAAAACTACCTCGATTCATACTTTCTGGCCAATTTCAATCACTTTTGCAGAATAGTTCTGATTTATAATTAAACTTCAATTTAACTCTGTGATTAGGTAAGATAGAAGGGAGATCTATGCCTTGGCGTCGTTTTGCATTCTTTTTTTGTGGCGCTTTGAGCCTATTTCGGACCAATTTTTAGCATTTTTTCATAAGACATTGTCGAAATTCCTAAAGTATTTTGGTATCAGAAATAATTTTTGCTTATTAAAAGACGGAAAAAACCCGCTACTTTACGCAAATTGCAAGAATTTTTTCAGAGTATTGTCGGCACTATTAGAAAAAGTTCGGGTTTCGTGTCCGCCTCCTGCCAGAAAATCCTGCATCCGCCATTGCGCTGGAAAGTCGATCTTAGATCAATGGCAGACAGATCAGTTAAGCACTGTTCTGGGTTAATATGGACGGAAATCCCTGAGCAGAGATCAAAAAATCCTAACCTCTAACCTCCTAAACGATCATACTCGACCAAATCTGATTTATTCGACTAATTCGGTAAAACTCGTCAATTTATGGATTTTATTGAAGAAACTCTTCAATAATTAATTAAAGCATGAATTTTGAAAGCATCGAATCTTGAAAAAACTATTTGCGAGTATAATTCATTAATTATGACTGTTATCAGCAGTAAGCAGATAGAATTTGGAATATGATTGAACGAACGAAGATCGTAAACTGATTACTTATGAATGCGCATACGAGAAAACGAGGGCCGAATCGTATGTTCTTATTCTACATAATCATTAACTTGTGAGGGCGATTTTGACGTATCACCAGCGATGAGCGACTCAGGGCCCTGAAAGGAATTAACGATTTGACAATGGATACCTTAAGACCTGCATTCAAAATAGGGAATTCATCTAATGACTCAAAAATTATGAGAGGCGAGTAGTCGGCCACTTTTTGAGGTGGTGGGGGGTCGTCAAATCACCTCCAATTTTTTGGCCAAAACTAATAATGAAAGGATCTACGAATGCTTTAAAACGTAAAATTATGCTGAACGTTAGAGGGGGCAAAGAATCTATGACTTTGAGGGAACGTGGGAGACGATAGACCTAGGGATCCCCAGTCCCCACCCTCTTGCTACGTTTATGTTGACAAGTCATCAGTCATACATGTAAGGGCTCGAAATCACACATGGGCGTGGAGGGTTTGGGGGTATGCACCCCAGAAGTTGAAATACCCCCCTCCAGAAATCAAAATACCCCCCCAGAATCCAAATTTTGAAATTTTTGCTTTTTTAGCGATTTTTTGATGCCATTTTTAGGAGGGAGGTGGACCGCCGATTTATGGCCAAAAATACAATTTTTCTGAAAATTAAGGGGGGCGGGTGAAAAATTTTCTGGCTTTGAAGGACCCTTCTCACCCCATCCACTTCACAATGTATGTCTCAAGTCAAACAAGGGCTTGGGAGTCTGGACCACAGATGCATCGCATAGCTGACGTGGGGTCAGCAGTTACGAGTTAGCATTTGCAAACGTTAGCGTTTTTGACATTTCGTTAATTTTTAAATAGCATTTTTGAGTGATACATTCTTTGTAAATTTTTATTACCTTCAGATATTTTGGTAGAGAATTTTGTGCTGAAGCTAAAAATGCAGTTTAAAACGCACTCGCTTTAATAATACGATCAAAACCGAGATTAACGTTCTCTTAAAATTTGTTCTTGGCCAGGACAAGTCAAAATATCCTTTGACAGTGAAAGAGCATTCCACCAAAGTTGTATGGAGGCTTCATTACCCAGCAACTAACGATTTCGTTGCGATGCCAACGCTAGTCTGGAGGTGAGTTAGCAAGCTTTTTTGGGCCAAAGTGACCTCAAAAAATGAATAAATGCTAAAATAGCATTGAAGCTTTATGTTATTCCACAGTTTCTAGTCAATTTCATGCACTTCTGGAGAAAATTTTTGGATTCATCCGTTTTTAGCCTTCATTTTACCTCATATTACTGTACGAATTTTCTCATTTTCTTACTTAAGGGCCTAAATGTCTTCATAACCCTCCCATGTGCTTGTCTGGTCTGGACACTAAAAATCCGAAGAAGACCTATAATTTGACAGACCTCCAGAATTGAATTTTCAATATTTTTTGCTTATTTCTCGTGATGTTCTAATGCGAATAAATATAGCTCGATAGAGACGCCGAAAATAAGTTGGAAATTTCTTGATGAAAATGAAGGCCAAAAATGGATGAAAACTGAAAATTTTCTTTGAAAGTGCATTTAATTGACCATACTAATTTTTCAGGTCAATTTGACCTAGAAAAGCTCAATTCTTGACCCCACATACCGGCTGGCCAACACCCCCTCCTCCCAGATCGGCATTGCTGTGCATATACGCTACCTAAAATTATCATACTCGACTAAGTTTTATTTATTGCGATTAATTTGACATGAAGAC